>SNQJ01S0015064.1:107468-133844 GCA_010110895.2 Picea sitchensis | reverse complement strand
TTGGTGCCTCAGAAGTATAATACTTGGGTCGTCTGGTTGGCAGGGATGGCGTCAGGGTGGATCCAAAAAAGATTGAAGCTATGCAAGACTGGATGCACCCAAAGACTCTCAAAAGATTGCATGGATTTCTGGGCTTAACAGGGTATTATCGCAAGTTTGTTAAGAATTATGGAAAGATTGCAGCACCTCTCACTGCTCTCCTAAAAAAGAACTCTTTCACTTGGACTCCAACCACTACTCAACCTTTTCAAACCTTGAAGATGGCCATGTGCACCACTCCAGTCCTATCCCTTCCCGATTTCACAAAGACCTTTGTGTTTCAATGTGATGCCTCAGGGAAAGGAATTGGTGTTGTCCTTATGCAAGAGGGTCGACCTTTGGCCTTTACCAGCAAGCAACTATCTGAAAGAAATCTGGGCAAATCCATCTATGAAAAGGAAATGTTGGCTATTCTTCATGTCGTTGATCTATGATTCCCTTATCTATTGGGGCAACGTTTCCAAATTAAGGCAGACCATCAAAGCCTCAAGTATTTTCTCGAACAATGCATTTCCTCCCCATAACAACAAAAATGGGTGACTAAGCTCTTTGGATATGATTATGAGATCATTTACAAGAAAGGAACTCTTTGGATATGATTATGAGATCATTTACAAGAAAGGAAAAGACAATGTGGTTTCGGATGCACTTTCCCGCAAATATGAAGATGAAGGATCCCTTTTTTCTCTTTCATTCATTGTCCCAGATTGACTCCAAGCCGTTCACCAGGAATGGCTACAAGATCCCAAAAGTTCGCAGCTAATCCAACAATTGCATTCCAATGCTCCAGATTCCCCAGGGTACTCTTGGCTCCATGATGAACTTCGATACAAAGGCCGTTTGTATTTAAGTAAACAATCAAAGCTTAAATTCATGATATTTTTGAGCTTCATGATACACCCACAACAGGGCACTCCGGGTTCACCAAAACCTATGACAGGGTCAAACGTTCCTTTTTCTGGGATGGTATGAAATAGGGCATTCATAATTTTGTCGTTGAATGTGATGTATGTCAATGCAACAAGGGGGAAACAGTGAAATCTCTGGGCACACTACAACTGCTCCCAATTCCACCTGTTATTTGGAAGGATATCTCTATGGATTTTATTACTGACTTACCCAAATCAGGAAATAAATCAGTCATCATGGTGGTTTTTGATCGCCTTTCCAGGTATGCTCATTTCTGTGCCCTTCAACACCCGTTTACAACATCCATGGTGTCTCAAATTTTCATGGATCAAGTCTTCAATCTTCATGGCATGCCACACTCTATTGTTTCTGATCGCGATCCAACTTTCACAAGCAATTTTTAGCAAGAACTGTTCAAGATACAAGGCACTGAATTGCATCTCAACACAACTTGTCATCCCCAGACTAATGGCCAAATGAAAGTTGTCAACAAGTGCTTGGAAACATATTTGAGGTGTTTTGTCTCGGAAAAGCAAAATCAGTGGGCTCAATGGTTACCCCTAGCTGAATGGTGGTACAACACTTCATACCATACAGCTACACACATGAATCCTTTTGAAGCAGTATATGGATAGAAGCCACTTTCAGTTCTCTCATAATTACCAAGCGCCTCGAAGGTCCTGGTGGTTGACCTAACACTTAGAGCTCGAGAGGCTATTCTCCGTACACTCAAAGATAATTTGTTCATGGCACAGAATCACATGAAGAAACAAGCAGATCAAGGTTGCTCTGAACATCAATTTGAGAAGGGGATCATGTGTTTCTTCGACTGCAACCTTACAAGAAAAATTCCCTCAAGGTTGAGCGTTGTCAGAAGCTAGCGCCCAAATTTTATGGTCCTAATACCATTCTCAAGCGTGTGGGACAAGTAGCCTATCAGTTAGCTTTCCCCAACCATTCGAAACTACATCTTGTTTTTCATGTTTCATGCTTAAAGAAGGTGATTGGAGCTAAGTGCCAAATTCAAACCAACCTTCTAGAGTTAGTTGAAGAAGGATCCATTTGGCTACATCTAGAAGCAATTTTGGACCATCGTGAGCGTCACCTACATCAGAGAACCATCAAGGAATTGCTAGTCCAGTGGAAAGATACAACTCCAACAGATGCCACTTGGGAACCAACTACCATTCTGCAACAATTTCCTCATCTCAAGCCTTGAGGACAAGGCTATTTTTAAGGGGGCGGACATGTTAGGGTCCTAAGCTGCACATAGGTAGAACAATATATTCAGATGTAATAAAGGTCAATATTAATAAGGCCTTTCAATAAAATAGAATAAGGCGGATGTAAGAAGACCTAATAGAAGCTTCCGCTTCCAGAAGATTCTTCCTCTAGATGCTTCTTTTTAGTATAAATAGGAGTCGAGGGTATGAGAACCCCAGCTTGGATATTATTGTAATAGAGCTCTGCTCAACTGGAGGTTTCCCCCTCGAAGAGGCCCGTGAACATTGCTTTCAGATTCAAAGTGTTATTTTTGTTATCATTCTCTTATCATTTCAGTGCTATTGTGGTGAATGTTCTGGTTATATTGTTGTTATTCTACCATTTTATTTCTGTTCTGCATACATTTATATCTGGTATATTACAACCCATGTTCTGAAAAGTGAGTGTTGATTTCTGATACATCCTATCTCTCAACTATCAGAAAGTATCCTGCCTGAAAATAAATGTGAGAAATGTCAGGAACTTCTGCAGACTAGAACTCTATGCCTTACCTATTTTTATATTTTTGTTTATATGAAATCAACAAACCTGGTTTTATTTAGAGTGAAAGTAAAATCTTACCGAAGAAACAAAGAATTGCAAACAAAATATGAAAATCAAAATGGTATGTACAATGAGAGTTTGGAATCTAATTACTGCATGAAATGCTTCAGGTAACGCCTGTTTATGGGGGCGTTAAGGATTTTCCCATCAAGATTTTCTAACAAAAATGAGTTCTTTCCCTCAGAAGCTATGATCTTGAAAGGTCCACACCAAATGTGATCAAACTTGTCGTTCTTTCCCGAGTCTTCCTTCCTGGAATCCCACTTTAAAACTAGGTCACCATAGAGAAATTCTCTATCTTTAGATTTTTGGTCAAACAGGGCTTTCATGTTATCTTAATATTTCTGGAGTTTGTCGTCCACTTCAGCTCTATTTTGTTGGACTTCAATCAACCGATTTATTCTTTTGGTGATGTCATTCGTCTCCTCCTTCGAGTCTTGCCAAAGATTCATTACAGGCAGAGCGAGATTTATGGGGAGGAATACATCGGTACTGTACACCATTTGGAAAGGAGACATTCCAAATTATTTCTTAGTGCCGATTCAATTTTCCCATAAAGCATATTTCAAGTGAACATTCCAGGATTTCTTATTTTCAGTTAGCACCTTTTTAATTATAGTGATCAAGATCTTATTTGATGATTCAACTAATCTGTTGCCCTGAGGATAGTAGGCTGTGGAATGTCCTAGTATAATATTGTACTTCTGACAAAAATTGACCAACTCCATGGATTTGAAGGCTTGGGCATTATCAGTAACTATCTTTCGAGGACAACCAAATCTAGATAAAATGTTTTCTTCTAAGAAATTGATCAACATTAAGTATGTAGCATTTCATGTCGGAATGGCTTCTACCCATTAAGATACATTTATGTTGTGCACTTGAATGTAGATGGATTTCTCTGATAAAATCGAGACCCCATTGTTGAAACAAAGCTTCTATTTTGACCAGAATCAAGGGTAGTGTGGGAAGATTTTGTTTGCCCGAGAATAGTTGACAGGAGTTACAGGATCTGACTTTAGTATTCACGTCTGTAAATAACTTCGACCAATAATACCCATCTATCAGGATTTTATAGGTCGTTTCCCTCCAGGCGTGGTGTCCTCCACACACCCCTTCATGAAACTCATTTATAACGTTCTATGTTTCGGATTCTATTAGGTATCTTAGTAAAAAACCTAGGGTATCCTTCCAATACAATTGGCTTTCAATGATGCAATATTTTACCGCGTGAAACTTTAATTTTCTCGCTTTAGAAGGAGTCATATCAATTGGACACTAAAGAGTCAGGAGATATGAAACTATGTCTCTATACCAAGCTGAGGAGGAGATTTTTTCTTGAATCTGAGTTTCAAGAGTCTCCACATCAAATTATTCTATATTTGAAAGTTCTTCGTAAGCTTGCAGATGATTTATTCCGAGTGATCTGAAATTCGATTCGGCTAATAGCTTAGCCAGGGCTTGACCCTTGATGAGATTAGTTGGTTTTACCTCGAGATCAAATTCCTAAATCTTGGCTAGCCATCGACCCCTCCTTCCATCACTATCTAGTTGCACCAATATGTCTTTAACAGAGTTGGTTGGTACATAGGCAATTATCTTGGAATGCAGCACGCAAGTTCTAAAAACTTTGAGGGATTTCACCATAGCATATGCCTATTTTTCTAGTATGTCATATTTCAACTCGGCGTCCCCAAGGATTTTACTAAAAAATTCTATTGGCTACTTGAAACCTTCAATGTTCTTCTATAAGAGCACGACTGCAATAGTGTGTTCATATGCAAATGAAAATATCAAGAACTCCTTCATGTAGTCTGGAATGGCTAGCATTAGTGCTTTTCCTATCATTTTCTTGATGCATTCGAAATATGATTTGGCCTCATTCATCCATTTGACATCTTTGTCCCTTTTTAGCATATCTATAATCAATTTAACATTTTCAGCGAAATTTGGAATGAATCTTCTTAAAAAAAATATTTTTCCTAAAAAACACTAAATTTTCTTTCTGTTTCTAGGAATATTTATTGTATATATGGCTTCAACACTTTTTGGGTCAATTTTGATTCCTTCCTTAGATACTATATGACCCAAGAGTTTACCTTCCTACATTTCAAAATGTGATTTCTTGGGATTTAGGGACAAATCGAATTTCCATCATTTCTCAAATGTCTATTTGAGGTGTACCAAGTGCTCTACATCAGAGTTAGAAAAAACAGTTAAATCATCAAGATAGATAATGAAAAACTTATCTCTTTCACCGAAAAAGGCTATGTCCATTGCTCGTTGAAAAGTCGCTCCTGTGTTCATCAGACCAAATGGCATTTTGTCATACATGAAAGTACCCCATGGAGTGGTAAACATGGTTTTCTCTTTGTCATCGTAGTGGACCGCAATTTGATTGTAACCTGAGAATCCATCAATCATAGACATTCGGTTAGCCCCAACCACTTTTTCCAAAACGTGATCCATTTTAGGAAGAGAAAAATTGTCTTTAAGAGATGATCTATTTAGGTTCCTAAAATCCACACAGAGTCTGATTTCGTCGATATTTTTTCTAACTGAAACTAAATTAGCTACCCACTCGGAATATCTGAGTGGAACAATAATTTTTTCATCCAGGAGATTTTTTACCTCTCTTTCTATTATAGGCAGGAGTATCGTGTTTATCTGTCCGAGCTTTTGCCTGAAAGGTTTGATGCCCGGTTTCAAAGGGATTTTACGCTCGATAACAGTGGTATCATAAGTTTTTAATTCGTCATAAGACTAGGTGAAGACATATTTGTATTGTTTGAGTAATTCAACATATTTACTTTTCCTTTCGGGTGGAAGGTATTTGGAAATTTGACCAGTTTGGGGTTTTCCTTAGTGCCTATGTCGCAATCTTCAACCTCTTCGGGTTGAGGTTGCAAGGTAGATTTTAGAGGTATATCGTCCTTATCAAATAATCTCTCTAATGAAATTAGACCCTTAGGAATTTGCTTGTTTTTTAACACCAACATGTGGTGGTTAGCAATCTTATCTTGGAACTTCTAAGGATATTCATCTTCTTGAATGATCCAAGTAGGGTCATTTTGATTTTCCTGGTCGTTGTGTGTTTCAGAAAATTCATCCACCATTTCCAGAAACTACTTGATCTTTTCATCGTCTTCAAAAACCTGCCAGTGTTGGAAATTATTTGCTATTGAAGGCATGTGCCTCATTTCTATGTGGTATTTTAGCTTCAATACTGTAGGCAACATAAAAGTAGCAACCTCTTTTTCTAGGGAGTCAGCTTGTTGATTTTTTTCCTTGGGAATATGATGAATATTGAACAATGAAAAAAAGTTTTCGATCGAATACTAGGCACAGTTCCTATACGACCTTATCCTTGGATGCTTGGCTTGATACTGCTGCCTTATTTGTTTTACAATTAATTCTGCATCATCATAAGCTATTAGATTTTCAATTTTCAACTTTCAGGTAATCTCCAATCCCAATATCAGAGCTTCATAATCACATATGTTATTGGTATAGTTAATGTCCCACTATAACCTGTATGAGAAAGGAAGTATGAATTCATCTTCGAGTGCCACAAAAATCACTCCAGCTCTAGCTCCTTCCCAAGACGAAGCACAGTCAAAAAACATTTTCCAGACCCCTATGCTATTTACATTTTTGTTTGTTTTTTCGATTTTTTTGTTTTCTTTTTCTGAACCATTTTCTTCTATACATTCATCAAAACCATCATCAATGGATAATATACAGTTTCCTAAATCTTGAACTGCAACATAAACCGAATAATTATTTGGGTTATGTGGGTCACTTACGGTATATGCCAGTCTTGTCTCTCTGTATAGATGGGTGAAATGCCCACCGAAGATCGGGATTGTAGCATACGTCATGTCTAATTGAAGCAATCCTCCAAGTTTGGCAACCCAAGACCTGGATATCAACATGCCATATTTTGCAGGAACATCAACAACGACTACATCCATGAGAATACTCTTGCACAGAGATCTGTGCAAGATTAACCACCAAATATTTTATCATACCAAGACATTTAACCTTTCTTGAATCAAAATAATACAGATCTCGGTACAGTTTGGTAACCTCGAGGCCCAGTTTTTCCATAATAACTTTGGGCATTAAGTTATGGGAGACTCGAGAATCCAACATACAGTTATGGAGTAGGTGATCATGCATAGTTAGCATAATATAAAAAGGAGCAACAAGATCCTTAGAATTTTTGATATGCGGACCAAAAATTATATTAGGTCTATCATCTTCTAAATTAATAGTATTCACATGACTTTCAGTATCTGAGAAATTTATCATTTTGGAAATTTGTTTTCTATACATCGGATTTTTTGCGTTGATTTGGTTTCAGTTGTCCTTGTTTTGGCAGCTTGTGTTTCAGCTGTTTTTTTCTTGGCATCTTGTGTTTCAGCTATCTTTGTCTTGGCAACTTGTGTTTCAGCTGTCTTTGTCATGGCAACTTGTGTTTCAACTATCTTTGTCTTGGCAACTTCCATTTCAGTGGATGTTTAAGCTGCCTCATTTGTTTTTTTTCTCGACAAGATCTTCCTTGGTGGAACAGTTGTAGAATTTTTATCTCTAGGCCTTAAATTATTTTTTTGTTGAAGTTCGGCCATTATAGAGTCGGTGATTCCTTGATAATCAGATTCTCCCATATTATTTATACTTACCTTATTTCCAAACAATGTTTCTTGATCTAAAGACCTTTCGTAATATTGTTTATTTAGTTGAGTTTCTTGATCATTATCACTGAGGTTGTCAATATATTCATCTAACCCCTCAAAGTCTTGTACATCATCGCTTTGCATAAAGTTTTATGTTTTGAAAGGAGCTTTGATTTTCTGATCTTTGTTTTTTACTGGTCTTTGCTGGACTAGGGGATTGGGATTGCTTTTGAAATCTCTCCTAGCAAAAGGATTAGGTTTAGCCTGGTCTAATTCCATTTTGGAGATTTTGTTTGATAATTCTTAAATTATTTTAGCCATGTCATCCATTTTGTCCTCCGTGGACTTCCCATATCCGGAAGTTCCATCTTGTTCTCTAAATCATTTGGTTTCTTTGTTTCCCATTTCAACCTTTGCCTTTAGTTTACCTGATGCCATCGTGTTCGATTCAATTTCGATGGCATCATCTTTCATTCTGGTGATATCAGTCGATCTCCTCTCCCTCAAAAGTAAGGCAAAGTTGGGCTCAAAAGCCCCTGCGAAAGTCACCTTAGCTGCAGGTTGAGAGGGTTTGACCTATGCTGGGATTTTATGATAGATTTTATTAAACCTCTGGGTGAATTATAGGACTGACTCGAAAGTATTTTTCCTCAGAGCTCCAAACTCCATCAGATAATACAAGTGATGTTTCTTCTCTCCCCACTGCCTTAAAAAGTTGTTTTCTAGTGCATCATAAGATGCTATAGAACCTACCTGAAGCCCTTGAAACAAGAGTCTTACCTGAACTTCAAAATTTTGTACCAGAAGTCTTGAATAAACATCCTCATGCTCATTGACGTGGGTATCAACAAATTGGTCAAAAACATTTATGTGCTCAGTGGAAGTTAAATCTCTTTCTCCTGTGAATTTCGGTAAGTTCTTCATATAATTGTTTGGTAAATCATGAAGGAAAGGGGGAAAGACTAAAGGAGTGTATCTGGCAACCACTTTGGAAAAACTTCTAGGGGGAGGAGGTGGTGGTCCTTGACCACCCGCTCCTCCAGCACCACCTCCGATGCCACCTCCTCCAACAACAACCATTTGATGTCGAGGGGATGAACTTCGAGAGTTAAAGAGAGGGTTTTCATAAATCGCTAAGGACCTTTATACTACCTCAGGATGAAGTGAAGGAGGTTCTGGAAATTGACCATTAGGAGATAGAAAATCTGAAAGGGGGGGGAAAGGGAAATGAGGGATGGGTTCTTCAGATTTACAGGATACATAAATAGGATAACCAATAGGAGTTGAATTAGGGTAAGAGATATAGTCCTCATATTTTTTGGGAGCTAAAACCTTTACTCCGGGGACCAACGGAATATCAATAAATGTGGGTATCGAAAGGGATCTTTTACCTTTACTAGTCGATGGGGGAAGTCGAATCGATATCGACTTTAATCTCAAATAGAACTAGCTCAGGGTTTATGGTTTCAGCTGCAAGCTTCTCAGTAGATGTATCTCCGAAGTGGCTTTGCGTATAGCCTTATTGCGAGGTTGACTATTCAAGTGGAACCTTAGCATTAGTTTGCACAGTTTTGGGTTGGTAAACCTTACTTGTGGATGCAATATTCTGATTGAGGTATCCCCTCAGTTTTAATAGATTTTCAGGATCAGATACAGGTGTAGTCTACTGATCATATGGGTTCTTCCTGGTATTCTTTCTACTGAATGCTAGTTTATCTATAGTGGGTTCGCCAAGCGAAAGATAAAATTTATCCTTATAAATGTATTCAATCTTTGTTCATTATCAATGAGAGAAACTTACCATGTCATTCTCCCAGGGAAAAATAACTTTGTTTCTCCATCCCCGGCAACGACGCGAAAATGATGTTGTTCCTGAGATTACACTTAAGGCTCAAAGAGTAATGTCAAGGCATAAAGAATTTAAGGAATGTTTTAAAAGGTTATTTTTCTTTCATTAATTATATGAGAATTAACCCTTAAATGAAATGAATAACTGAACAGGACATAGGTTGTGTTTCGTCTTCTGAGTCGAGTAATAAAATCAAGTGATATGAGAGAAAATTACAAAACTATTAAAAACAATGAGGCATCAATGACAGATGAATCTTACCTTGTTCACAGTAGAAGAAAATATAGAATGCAGCCCTTAAAGGATATAAGATACAGTGATCCAAGTAGCTTGCAGGTCTTGTATTTATTAATAGAAAATACAGAGGAAAAATTTCTTGCTTATCAAATGACCGATAACATGTGATTACCGTAGATGTTGTACTAAATTGCAACCACTCACTTATCAAGGAGTAACATAAAGAAAACTAGAGATATGGAATACAAGAAGAGCACATAACTCAAACTGCACAAAATTTGGAATCCATGTCTACACTTGTATTAATACTCACAAAAGGGTGAGTTTTCTTAGTTACAATACGACAAGAAGCATCCTATGTTAAGTCTTTAAAATATGTATTTATACAAAAAATGTTCTCAACCCTAAGCGGTTGGAATTCTCTTTATTTCGAAAATAGAAAATATTACAATATATGAAATTTGAAACACTTCACTTGCATATTCCCTGTCTCTTCGCCACACTGGCAGAGATGTTTATCATTCTTGTTCTCCAGCTCAGAAACAACTGGTCTCTAATCATGGTTTTGAGTACATGATATGTCCACATCGTCTCATTTGTTCCTGGATGTGTTGGCTTTCCCCTACTCGACACATTGCACACATTTGCCTACGAAATCCACCACCAATCTGGAAGTCTCAGTTGTGTCGTTTGCCTCAGAAGTATACAAATTATTCTCTAAGTGAGGCATCCTATCTTCCATTCTCCTATCTTATGAATATGTAGAATGTAGTTGCAGACAAGGACCGACTAGCCACCTATTTATCTGAGTAATATCAATCTGTTTTAATTGCAAGATTTCAACCCAAGATTCTTCCATGTTTGTCTTGAAATTAAGTTGATGCTTCGCTATATCAAATTTCCCTAGGACCTCAGATATATTATCTTTGTCGAGGCGTAATCACCCTTTGTCGAGTGAATGAAATTCTTCTTCACAATCTTTCTTCCCTTCCTTATATAATATTTTACTTTCGGCTATGTTAGCCTCCCAGGTCTTCAGTATTATATCGCATCTAGTTTTCTCGAAAAGAGACAATATAGAGACCATGGCTACTTCTTCTCTTGTTGATGACACAACTTCCTCCTGGAAAGTAGCTCGAGCAGCGATGACCTCTCTCTCCTTTAAGCAAATTTTGTTTAAGGATTGGTCTACCACCCGAAAATGGTTTTGGACAACTTACACCTTAGCAAAAAGGATTTGATGTGTTGATTCTAGTTTTTCATGCACCTCCAATGCCTAATCTTGGAAAACTTCCATATCTACAGCTGTGTTTTCAGTTAGTTTTATTTTGGCCTTTAGTCATTTTACCAACTCTCCCTGCTAACCGGCCCATTCTCTACTTTCCTGTGCGTTCTTATGCATTTCGTCGAGACTGGATTTGAGCTATTGAATTTCATGTCTATCACGGGCTCTACTCTTCTCAAAAACATTTTTCATCTCACTCCTGACATTCTTCTCCAAAGCCTTTACTTGATTTTTCAATTGACTTATCAACATATCTTTTTGCTTCAATTGTTCTTTTAGGTTCCCAACGAAATACTAGTTTGTTGTTGTGAAAGCTCCCAGAGAGCCTACCACATCTGTAGCGAAGTCTACCTCTTCCAAGGCCTATCCATAAAGTAGAACCCTATGTCTCTTGACAGTTGCACTGTCCTTTAGGTGTGTTTCTCTTTTTACCACAACCCTCATTTTCTTGCTGAAGAAGAAATCGGAAGGAGGCATTTCTTCAGCCAAAATAGGCGTAAGATCCTTTATGAACATCACTTCAACACTCAGATTCCCTCTGTTGAAATGTAATGGCATGATAGATTGGATAGGGATACCTATCTTGGTGGATAGTTGTTTATCGACTATGTTAGTAACTGATTTTCCTAGTGTGGACAATGACCTTTCTTCTCCCTTTTTTTTATCAAGTATTCAATCTGAGCTTTAGCTTGATCACTTGGTGGATTTAGCAATGTGGTGTCCCCCTTCTGAGTCAAAAACTTAGTCTTCCTCAACTTTTCCTGAGCATCCTGTCCACTGGAGCTCCCTATTTCTAAACTCTGAATCTCAATTTCATGTGTAGTTGGGGGTGTTAGGATTTCTCCCTGCAAGACTTTCGGAAGGCTATTTATCCTATGCCTTTGGAAATTATGGAATTCGACCAATTGGTCGGGAGCCATAGTTTGGAATCGACTCAAGACTTCCTGATAGGATATCACTCCTCGGAATATCTCATCCTGTGGAGACTCCTCATGATAGTATCTTTTCAAATTACAAAAGGCCATGTGATTTCCCACGATCTTCTAAGGATCATGTTTCTTGAATTCGATATTGACAAGATCGATTTCTTCCAGGGCCGCGGCCTCTACTTTCGAATGGCCAAAATCAAACAGTGAAAACATACCAATCTACAAGGGAAAGTTGGGCCATACCTTTTTCTGCAAGGATTTTAGCTCTTTACTGACTCTGCCCAATATAGTTTGACACAGTACCTCTCCGGACACCAATCAATTTGGTAGAAACTTGGGCAAGGCATGTTGAGGGTCCGAACAACCAAAATCCCTGATATAAGAAAAATGCTCTTCAATGTACCAATATGACATCTTCCCCAGGTTGGCTACTATTTTGTCAGAAATACTAGGAGGTGGGCGCCCATATATGGCAATGTGCATCGGTACCACCACATAATTGCATATTTCATAGAAGGAATCTTTTGCTTTATCTTCCCATATCTTTGAATGATAAATATGTATTGGTTTGGCACTGGTAGGAGTCCATCTCCAGCCCATCAAAGGAAAAGGCATCATAAAACATATCACATCCATAAGATATGCTGACATGTAAAATGGGGCAGGTCGTCCTTTGGTTTTCAATGTCTGATATTCAGTGATTTCCTTGGCTAAACTATTTGATAACATCTTGGCCCAATTGAATGAGAAACCCTCTGAAACTTCATGCATGATCGATACCCATGATAACAGGAAGTGGGCGGATTTTTCCCTCCCGAAAAGTCTACAGAGCATCATGGCCACATACATCTTATGAGATTCTAATGATGTCGTGGCGTATGTGCCATGTGTGTCTCCTCTGAATTTATCAAAGAGAGCCCACCAATCCTTGATCAAGTCAGGATAATTATTTACGATTTATGAGAACTCTTCTTCATCAAATTCCTTTAATAAAGAGACATTATAAGTGTGCTTGAATACTGGAGAGAATTTGTACATCACCTATGCATGTTCTAGTTGGAAGGATCCAACAACAACTTTCTGTGAATTGTAGATGGTCTTGGTCGTGATGTCAACGTTCTCCAGGGCCCAGCCTATCATGTCGTTATACAACATGAGCCTAGACCACGTGGATATCTTGTGCAACTCTAATTAAGCTACGTATTTGAGCTTCGTTGCTTGAGTTTCGATCCCCTCATTATCTGACTCTTCTGGGCAGTTGTCCAGTTCATATTGTAGGATCTCACATACTTCTGTCTAGGTTTTTATGGTCTCCACTACTCTCGGCGATCCGAGAGGACATCTGTGTTTTGGCTCGAGCTCTCACCAGTCCCTTTAACCATTTTTCACGGAGCAATGATAGTAGTAAACTCAACACTGTGTTACCTGTCACATAAAATGCACAAACTTATTATCTCACTAAGCTTGTTGTTCTGTGAAAACACAAATAGAGTTCAAACTTCAATATCTTTTTCACCTTAAGAGTATCAATTTAAGCATACCTTCACTGACAATGTATTTACTTTACTTAATGAAAATATTTATACGGTGTTCCGAGATCTTATTCGAAATGATTGTCGTAGATCAATTATTAATGCCATTAACGCCTGGTAGTCCATGATCAGGAAAAGAATAGATGAAATTTGAATTTATCCAAGTTATGATTCAACGAAAGATTAATCACGAGATAATCATCATTAATGTATATGTTAATTTCACTTATCGCTAAGTAAATTTTGGAATTTCGAATCTCGGGATATCCTATAATAGTTCAAGATATGATTTATGAAATGCGAAATCACGATGTGATTAATTAATTTTAATCATGTTTAACCCTTTTAAATAATCGTGTTTAACCTCAAATATTTCAGGGTTTCGGATCCCGGGATATTGAAAGTTGGTCAAGGAAAGATCCCTGAAATGCGAAATCGCGATGTGATTAATTAATGTTAATCGTTTTTTAATCCTTAATTAACATGGATTCACACTTAAGACATTTCGGGAGTTCGGGCTTCGGGATATTGAAAGTCGCTCGAGGCAGGATCCCCGAAATGTGAAATTGTGATGTGATTAACCAATCGTTAATTGTTTTTTAATCCTTAATTAACCCAGCTTAACGCTTAAGATATTTTGAGATTTTGGGCTTCGGGAATTTGGGAGACGATACATGGCGAAGACCCGATTTCCAAAATCGCGAAACTATTATTTGATTTTCTAATTGGGTTTTAGTTTCTTTTTAATTTTCGTTACTTCATTCGTTTGGTCAATTAACTTCGTTTAAAATTCTTGACAGGTCATTTCTCGGAAATATACGTCATAGATTAGAGGGTATACATGTATGGTGACTTGGATCTTTTGAACGTTTTTCACATATAGGGACTTTCAAGGTGAGGCATGTTAACACATCTTAAGCGTGAAACTCCGAAATCTAAAATCGCTAAGTACTATTTAGTGATTTGACTTTTTTAACGAGTAAGCGGCTCCATAGTTTCTAAGGAATTAGGATCGTTTGATCAGATGGAAGAGCTCATCGATGGTGAGAATCAAGCACACGTTGTTTTTATTTAAATGGGAATGAAATCCATTTAAAGTCTAAATTTTATAAATATATATGTGTTCCAATAGATACTAGTGCGATAGGATAGGAATAAAACTTAAATAAGATCTTAGGTGGTCCCATGGTCCATAATCATAACATGGAAAACATGGAGAACCAAAAATAGGACCTACACACTAAGCACCAATAGCTTGAAGCCATATTTTCTGGCATTGATTCTTCAATCAAAGATATCTCCAAAAATATGAACAACAAAGGTTGGGTGTTTGAATATATATCTAGCCACTCGTATATCTAGATACCATATCCACACATTGATCAAACCAAGCGGTGATATTTATAAAACAAAAGTGCATGCCATTTACATACTCTTTTTGAATGCCCATCTCCTACCCTTTTAGGATCACAATTCATGGAAATACTTTCCAAAGGTTGATATGAATAAGTTTGATGATTTTAATCCCTTAGGTTTGTTTTACCCAAATGAAACACTATTCCCTTCTCCATGCCATTTATAATGATCTATAGAAACTAAAAGTGAGGGTCCTATATTTGGATTCAGAACATTGGAAATCGTGACAAAGGTATAAGAAATATTATGGGGGATACAGTGATTGGTCCTAGTTATTATAGGTAATTTGTGTTCATTTTGAGCATGCCACTCACTACCTAGGACACTTGGAAAAATTATGCTAAAATAGGAACCATTTTTTACTATATTTCAACCTTTGAGTAGTTGGAAATCCACACAAAGGGCCTATCTAACTACTTTTTTTAAACAATGTTTCATGAGATATATCAAAGAGTCAGTTACAACACATGTTATGATACAATGCCCAACCACATGATTGGAATCTTGTGAAAGATATAAAGAATATAAGATGGTGATCAATTCCAAAACCAAGATACCTTCATTCACTACTCATACTATGCCACCATCCTATAGAAACAACCCCTATCCCCTACAACTATCACCCATTAAGAGTCAAAATTTTGTCTCAAGAAGAGATGGAAGAATGCCAATGCCTCAAAATTTGATATAATTTTGATGAGTGTTATTTCAAATGATGCTAATGTAAAGAACACAAATTATTTTAAATGGATGTATCCCCACAAGACTATTAATAATACATCTCAATTGAAAACACTCATGAAGCAAACTTGGAAGATGCCACCCCTCCCATGGACAATGAACCCACCTTGCAATATCCTTGTGAGGAACTCCAAATTTATCTCCATGCGTTATTAGGTTTCTCATCACCCCAAACCTTGAAGTTGATTGGTTACATCAATAATTTAAAAGTGATTATATTGATTGAAAACATAAACACCCACAAATTTATTCATAGGAGAGTAGTTGAAGAAACCCATTTATATGTCCATCATATACCTAATTTTCAAATTATGATATCTATTGGTGGCATGATGAAATGTGGTGGTTAATGTTAAAATGTGAAACTCCAAATGGGTGAGTATCATTTCAAGACTCACATGTTCACTATTGATATGGGTGGTTGTGTTGCAGTTCTTGGGGGGGAATGGTTACATGCTTTTATACCTACCATCATGGATTTCAAGGGGTTATACATGAGATTCACTAAGGAAGAGAACAAACATACCCTTAAGGGGATTGCATCTAGTTCTATTGAAATTATGGCCTCTCATCATTTGGAGAAGTTATTGAAGAAATTTCATTCATGCATTATTGCATAATTCAATTCCATAAAAGTAGTGGACACCCCTTAATAGGACATTCACCATTATTTGTAGTTATTCCTCTCTAAAAATAAACATGTGTTTGAAACACCATAGAGTTTACCACCTTCATTGGGGGATAAGGACCATGGTATCCCCTTAATTCTAGGGAGTCTACTTCCTAATGTGCATCTGTATAGGTACCGTTTTTCATAGAAGAATGAAATAGAAAACATCATTTGGAATTGATGGAGGATGGATTCATAACTCTCAATACCAACCTTTACTCATCACCAATGGTAATGTTATAAAGTAGGAAAGTAATTGGCACATGTGTCCTAATTTTTGGACTCTCAATAAGTTAATAATCAAGGAACAATTCTCCATCCCAATTATTGATGATATCTTGGATGAATTTCATGGAGCCAAGTTTTTCATTAAACTTGACCTTCAATCCAGAGACAACTTTCTGCACACATGAAGGTCGTTATGAGATTTTAGTGATTCCCTTTGGCCTTTGCAATGCTCCATCCACCTTCCAAATCCCTATGAAAAAAATGTTTTGACCCTTCCTATGCAATTGTGTGCTAGTATTCTTTGATGATATATTGATCTATAACAAAACCTAGAATTCTAGCATAAAGCATGTTGATAGAGCCTTCCATATCCTGCAAGACCACCAACTATCCTTGAAATGTTTCAAATGTGATTTTGGATTCGAAGGTTGAATAATTGGTCGCATTGTTAGTTAGGATGGCGTATGAGTAGATCACAAGAAAGTTTTGGCTATTGAATATTGGTACCACCCCAAGACATTGAAGAGATTGCATGGGTTCTTAGGAATTATAGGATACTATAGGATGCTTATGAAAAATTATGGAAAATTTGTTTCTCCCTTAACTTCACTACTAAAAATTAATTCCTTTGTATGAAGTGGGGCATCCAAGCAAACCTTCTCAAATTTAAATGATTTCTTGTGCACTACTACAATATTAGCAATGCTATATTTTACTAGGAATTTTTTCCTAGAATGTGATTCCTTGTGCAAATGTCTTGGAGTGCTTTTGATGCAAGAAGGGAACCACTAAAAAGTAGTTGTGTGACCAGAATTTGTGTAAATCCACATATGAGAAAGCGATGATGGCCATCATTCATGAAGTGTATATTTGGCACCCATATCTCATAGGGAGTAGTGTCCAAATCAATATCGACCATCATAGTCTAAAGTATTTTATAGAATAAATGTTATCATCACTAGAACAACATAAGTGAGCCACTAAGATGCTAGGGTATGATTATGAGATTATATATAAGAAGGGTAAAGAAAATGTGATGGTTGATGATTTATTTAGGTAATTTGAATAGGATGGATCCTACTTTGCTTTAGCTTTACTCATTCCAGGTTGGATTGAGGAAGATCATCAAGAATGGCTGGAAAATGACATTATAATTCAACTCATCCGAAGGATTTAGGATGATTCCAACCCTCCTAAATGGTATACAAGTCAGTAAGATAAATTGAGGTATAAAGGGAACATTTTTCTAGTAATTAATTTTACCATAAAACAAATGGTCTTATATGAATTTCATTAATTAACTACAATGTGTCACTTTGCCTTTCATACAACCTATGACTGAGATAATCACTCATTCTTTTGGGAAGTCATGAAAACAAACATCTAATATTTTGTAGTATCTTATGACACTTTCCAATGAAACAAGAGTGAGACAATGAAGATGCAAAGGACATTGCAATCACTACTAATCCCAACACATATCTAGACTAACATTTGTATATAATTTAGTGTGAATCCCAAGATATGGTAACAAATTATTGATCATTGTGGTAGTTATATTTCCAAATATGCTCAATTTTGTTCTTTATCACGCCCATTTACCCCATCCTCAATTGTCGAAGTCATCATGGGTCGGATTTTTAAGTTACATGGCATGATCACTTCCATTGTCTTGGATTCAGACCCTACATTCATGAACAAATTCTCATGTGAATTGTTTAAAATTTAGGGTACCTAGATGAACATGAGAACCACATATCATCCCTAAATATATGGTCAAATCAAATTGATCACCAAGTTCTTAAAAACCTATTTGTGACGATTCGCTTCAAAAAGTTCACACTAATGGATACAATGGCACCCCCTTGAAGAATGGTGGTACAAAACCACTTATCACGAAGCTACCAAAATGACACCATATGAAGTTTTCTATGGCCCAAAACCCTTTTGAATGAATTCCTATTTATCAAGTATCTCCAATATTCATGTAGTAGATAATGCACTTCACACTAGAGAATCCATTCCCTATACACTTAAGGATAACTTGGTTATGTATTAAAATATAATGAAATGACAAGCTAACCAAAATCACTCAAAATTCTCTTTTGCATAAGGTGTTTGGGTGTTTCTTCACATTAAACCCTATAAGGAAACATCACTCAAAGATATAATATCATCAAGTGCATGGGAAAGGTGGCCTACAAGTTGTCTCTTCCAACCCACTCCAAGATTGATCTAGTATTTCATGTGTCTTTCCTAAAGAAGGTAATGGAATCAAATTGCTACAATGAAAACAACCTTACTATAACTTGATGAAGAACAATCCATTTTGATCTAGCTAAAAGAAGTATTGGAAACTAAAGAGTGTTAATTACACCAATTCAAAGTCATAGAGGTATTGATCCATTGGAAATATATGTAGCCAAAAGATACCACATGGGAACCAAAAACGACTCTATAGAAATTTCCTCACCTATAGCCTTGAGGACAATGCTTTTTTTTAAGGGTGGGGGCAGCATGTTATGGTTCTATCCTAACCTCCCTACTTTAGGTTACCTATGAGTTATATAATTTATGTATGTATCCATCCTATTTGAATAAGGTCCATTATATAGTAGTGGATAGTTATTTAATGGAAAAGGGTCCAATTTGTAAGGCCTATTAGGTATTTGGTACTCATTAATTACGAGACTAAAAGTAGTTCTAGATTTTTTTATTTTGAGAATATATTTAAAGAGAATAAGAGGCTAAGGAATATATTGTTGAGTATTGTTGTATTTGGATATCTTCTTAGTGAAATATCACCCCACCTTAAGAGGTAAGTGAACATTGTTTTCTTTCTTTTGATTATCATAATACACATGTATATTTTTAATATTTAATCTTATTTGTTTGTTGTATCTATTTTTTTCATTTATAATATCTTCATACCTTATTTATGTTTCAATTTTAAGTGTTATGGAACAATACATAAACGGTTTCCATAGAAACGCTTAGGGTGGTCACATTTTAGGGATGGCCACCACCCATAAAAATAGTTAGATAAATTTATCTATATCCTACTTTATTCTCTAACTGCATATAATCAATTAAATGATGTCATAATCACCAACTTTTACCCCTAAGGTAAGGGTTCCATTTTCTCGTCTTCACCATGTAATTTCAGTTGGTCCCTTTTACAAATATAGAATTGATTTTATGGAGTGTAAACCTATGTGAGATAGTGTTCACAAGTACGTTGTTGTGGATATTGACTATTTTACCAAGTCGACTAAAGCCATGCCAATTTTTAACAATATGAAAACCACCATTACCCATTTTTTCTTCAACCATGTGACCACTTGATTTGGAATCTCAAAAAAATTGGTTTCTAATCATGGTGCACATGTTTAGGAAGTTGTTTGACATGAGATGACTATGAATTTATGATTTGAGCATCAATTTTCATCATCTTATTATCCATAGGGGAATTACCAAGTTGAGGTTGTCAATAAAATTCTCTAAACCATGCTCCAATGGATGGTCGATAAACACAATTTTAATTGGCATCATATGTCATTTCCCACTTTGTNCGTCTTCACCATGTAATTTCAGTTGGTCCCTTTTACAAATATAGAATTGATTTTATGGAGTGTAAACCTATGTGAGATAGTGTTCACAAGTACGTTGTTGTGGATATTGACTATTTTACCAAGTCGACTAAAGCCATGCCAATTTTTAACAATATGAAAACCACCATTACCCATTTTTTCTTCAACCATGTGACCACTTGATTTGGAATCTCAAAAAAATTGGTTTCTAATCATGGTGCACATGTTTAGGAAGTTGTTTGACATGAGATGACTATGAATTTATGATTTGAGCATCAATTTTCATCATCTTATTATCCATAGGGGAATTACCAAGTTGAGGTTGTCAATAAAATTCTCTAAACCATGCTCCAATGGATGGTCGATAAACACAATTTTAATTGGCATCATATGTCATTTCCCACTTTGTGTGTCTGTTAGAAATTGGTTAAAATTTCCACTAGATTTATTCCTTTTCATCTCATCTATGGCATAAAGACAACTTTACCCATTGAATGTGAATTCACATCTCTCCCTTTGGGCATCAAACTTTTTCCAAAAACCTCTACCTTAGAACAATAACTAGTAGCCTTAGAATAGACTAAAAATTATTGTTACATAGCATTACTGTTTTGTCTCTTTTATCACTTGGGTGAGAAAAAAAGACAATTTTAGTGCTACTTACGTTGAGATAGCATCATAGTCAATTTGTTAGAATGTTAGTATTGAAACATATTCAAGATAATCCAAGCATAAGAAGGAAATAAGAATAAAACGAGGGGAATGAGCATGAAATATAACAACAACAATAAAACAAGGATGAAATTGTCATACCAATGGATATACCATAAATACATCACTGTAGGGGATTTAGTGAGAAAGTGAGGTTTCTTCCTCTTCCTTGGGATGGGTTCTTTTGTGTCCCTTTAGAACCTTTCTCTCTCAATGAATCAATAATAAGGTGTATAAGG
This sequence comes from Picea sitchensis, assembly GCA_010110895.2. NCBI lineage: Eukaryota > Viridiplantae > Streptophyta > Pinopsida > Pinales > Pinaceae > Picea > Picea sitchensis. Next base: position 112,963 of record SNQJ01S0015064.1, on the reverse strand, counting down.
ATATCCAAAGGGGAGAGGTTTAATACATAAATATTTGGTGCATATGGATGTACGAATGAGATTGTGAGAAAAAGGGCTTATGTAAACTCATGCACATAACATAATTTTGCTTTTGCTTCTCTTTTTTGTGTGCATACCCATGGCTTCCTTTTATAGGCCTCAAACCAAGCTTAGTAAAGATGGGTTCCCAATGGGAAAGGGAACTCCAATTGGGTGTAGCTCCCCATGCATGAGTGGACATGAAACCACCCATAATACTAGTCTTGAATGCCAATGGGCTCTAGGCATTTTGGTACTTCAACCAAAAATTACTCTTGATGTGATTATTTGTCATTATTGCTTCAATTGTGGGTGAAACCTCACTTTTGTTCATTCCATATGATTTTTGAAGGATACAATCAAGCAGGTGCATGCAGATCATGCAGAAGCAACATTGTTAAGTCACATAAATTAAAAAACCCACTTTGTATAGTTTTTTTCTCTAGTGAAGATTGTGTATTAATTCCATGAGTATGCAGTTTTGTGTATTGAACTAGTGACCCTTCCAGTGATCACCTATATAGATCTCTAAGTTATTTTTAGGTGATAAGATATTCCCCCTGGTGTGTGAGGTTAGGATAAGATGTATAACTTAAATAAATAATCGTTTATTTTAATTGTGTACATTGATTATTTTCTATAGAGAGAAAATAGTTTTGAAGGAACAAGGACCACCCATGGAGGAAGAAGGAGAGATCCACCTGCAAATGTATAATCGTACCAAAAAATGAATTTGTTTAATACAAATGAGGTGGGCATGCCCCATGCTCATGCTAGAAATAGAAATGATTACAATAGTGGAAAAAAATTTGAGGACGCTTGTTTGATAATCAAAAGTATGAAGACCCAAATGATCCTATAATAGGAAAATTGATGAAATAGATATCTACGACACCCTTAAGGGAATTGGTAATAGAAAATGATGGTTGTGAAGGAGAATGCACCATGAAACTTGAAGTGGACACTTGGATTTTATGTTTGTACTTGAGATAATTGATGTCTTGTCAAGCCCAGGGGTCTTCGACTAGAACTAGAAATTGCGACTGGTGCAAAGTAAGATCCACCCTAATATGGATTTGTGTTAATGTCAAACATCAAGGGGGATAAGGGAAATGAATATAAATGATGAATCTCACTATCCCATATAGGGCTCACCATTTGTATGGTAATTGGAATCAATATATTACAACATTCCTAGAAGATGGTGTTGATGTTGAGAGGAATGGAGCTATGACTACAAAGGGAAAATTCCCCCCTGAAATCAACTACCTTGTGAACTAGGCACCAAATTTATAAGAGGGATGTGTGAATATTAAATATGGGCAAGGTTGATGGTAAATGGGACTCAAAAATTCTCATGGTCAGAGAATAATTGATGACTGATAGTGGCGACAGTCAAAGAATCAACTAGACAAAAAGTGATCTGGTGCAAAGGGAGAATCAGATATAGGAAAGGTGTTATCGAATTTTAATTGAGGGTGACGAGGTTGCAAAAAATTTCTTAGTTATGGGGAAAATATATGGGATCATAGTGATGGGTATTGGGATACTTGAGGTTTGGTTGATAACAAGGGTGTATGCAGATGGGGTGACGCATTGTAAATTCTTTCATGAAGGGTGACTAGGGTTATCACCAGGTAAAAAATGGTTCCATTGAGTGTGATGGACTAAGTCTACCTATTTGTTTTGTAAAAATCAAATGTACCTTGTACAATTACCAAATGAATAAAGAATAATGGGATGAATATGCACACACAAATATGATGCTCCAATGATCATACAACTTTCCTTGGTGAGGAAAGAATTTGTGATAAAAAATGAGGGGTGGGGGTCATAAGGGTGAGTCTTTGTGAAGGTGGGTGAATGGTGTATTGGATTGCAGATGGTAAAATAATCTTTGAGGATATGAGGGGAAAATGAAAATGAAAAGGTGCATTAAATAGAATCAACCAAACATTTGTGGAAATTTGGGAGTCCATGGTTGTTTGAGATAGAAATATGATGAGAAGTAGTATGAGATTCATTATCAAAAGTGAGAACTACATTGGACTCCCATTCAATGAGATAAAACAACATAGGTGTGAATTTTCCCAAGGAGACAAAAGTTAAGACAACCCATGTGAGTGGGGGACTACCTAAAAACAACAATCTAGTGCAAGTAGAACTTGGTGAAGTTGTTGTGTTAATGAGAAATGTAATTTAAGAGGCATATGTAGGGGGGTGATACTAGCAAATGCAGTCATCTCAAAGGGAGTGACTACTTGATGGTTTGCCAAAGTATATACCTTAAGGGGTTGTGGAAAGGTCCTATTGTTAAATGAGGAAATGAAAATATACTAACAAGTACCTACACACATAAAACCAAATACCCAAGGTAAAAAATACCCAATAATAATGAATTGAAAGAAAGAATCACAAAATGATAGTGAGGAAGTGTACATGTGCAATGAGACAAGGGGTCCTAGGGAAAGTGATGGGAAGGTTGAACAGATCATACCATCATGTATATTAAAGGATGGTGATCCTAAGGATGAAATTTATTTAGAAAAAAAATCTTATGGGCTCCATCACTGGCTCAAGGAAGTTTGTAACTGGGCCATATGTTACACACCAAAATGTCACACTTGAGTGTCGCAAGTGTCACAAAGTCATATATGCACCTTGTAAGTGTCGCATGCACTATTGAAAGTGTCATATGCACCTTACCTAGTGTCACATTCACTTTTCCAAGTGTCGCAACCCCTTTACACCATAAAAAACATTTTCCACAATCCTTAAGTCATGTTGGAAGAAGAAACCCTCTCATCTAACAATCGAAACATACCTTTTCCTTGGAATTTTTGACCATTTTTTATAATTTTAGAATGATGGAACTCCTGTAACCATACTGGGGGCATGCCAACAGGCCTCCTACTATGTTAATTGGGTGCCATGGTTCTTTGTCTCTCACTGAGGGGGATGCCAGTGTTGTTAGAGGAAATCAAGGGATCTTCCACCTTTTCCTAAGGGCCAGCTCTCTTGGATGAGGTTTTTTATGGCCGAATCCTATCCTATGGTCTCTATCCTAGGATCTAATCCCAACTTAAGGATCCATATCCTCAACCATATCCTTCATTTTCTCATGGTATTTGTGCCACTCAAGCCTATATATTGAAGGTAATTCCAAGGTGAAGGAGGGGGAAAAAATTTAGGTATCAAACCTTAAAATATGGAGGAAGCATAAAAATCTTGATGTCAATATTAATGTAATGGATGGATGAGGAGATATTGGAGAAGTTACCACATTCACAATCATGCTTTGTAATTTCCTTCTTTGTCTTTCCAAATAATATCAACTTGGCCTATTCCCTTCAAGTTCATGTGTTCTACATTTTCTTGTCTATTGTCGTTTCAATATTCATAGATAGATTTGATTTTTATAATAATCCAAAGTAAGAGGAAGAGTTCCTTTTCTATTATTTGTAGGAATTCATTTGTGTTGAGGATCTTGGAGATCAAGCCCATGGATTGGAGCATCGAGGAAGAACATCACAACAAGGTATGCCACATCTTTCCTCTCTTTTGTTGGATTGATTGAGTTAAGATCTATAGGGAAAGTAGTAACCATTTGTTCACTTCTATATTTAGACCAAATATAGGAGTCTTGGTACAAAGGGGAGCTTATCCTGTCCGCAGGGTAAGATTTTTCACAACAGAAAAATGGTGACTCCACTAGGGAAGGACTTTGACTAGTTTTTCCTCTTTTTCATCTTGAATTATTTGCTTGTGATTATATATTGCTTTTTTGATGCTTATTTATGATCTATTTCCCCTTCTCTATTCCTCATTGAAGATTTTATAGATCCATTGACAAATTATTTGTTGAGTTTGAGCTTGTAGAAGTCATTTTTGAGCTCTTCATAAACTAGCAATCCCTTGCAGTTCACACCAGGGCACCATTAGCTTGATTGGCGCTCCTCTGCAGTGTATAACATGTTTGAAAAAACATGTATTCCAATAGAGGACTAACACCTTCAGTAACCACTCACATAACCAGATCAAAGATCAACACACTGATGTTTTCACATGGTAAAACCCCTACGGGGAAACATGCACGGTCCCAACCAACGTGGTCACCTGGAGAAGTTTATTAATGCAAAAGAAAAAGATTACAGATATATTTTACAAGAGAGTTTCTCAAAATCGATCATTGACAAATGACCCTCCATGCTCTTTAAATAGAGATCATGGACCAATCGAGTGTTAAGCCAGAGATCAATGGCTATTAAGATCGATGAGAGTATGAACTGCTGACTCACTCTATGTCAGGAACATATCGTGACCATCAGATTTCCTAACTACAAATGCATACTAAAGAGACACACTTTTACCTAACGACACATTAGACCAAGTAGATCTTAACTAACTCCTAAGTGTCTAAATATCCTAACATCCCCCCTTAAGAACAACTTGGGATATGATTGAAGGATTTACAATGGTGACACAATAGGAGAAGGATGGATGCATTAGAGCCTATCCCCCCATAATGACCATTTCCTGAACTCATAACAGAGATCGAAGTTTGGAAAACTTTTCTTTTGTAAGAGACTTTGTGAAAATGAAACTTGATATATTGTAGGGAAAAAGAGCACTTCAATAACTTGATCATGAATGAGCTTTCTGATGAACTGCATGTGTATCTCGATGTGTTTGCTACGTGTATGTTGAATTGGGTATTTGACGAGATTTATGGCACTCTGATTGTCGCACCAAAGGCTGGTTGGATGTTGCTGCTTGAATCCAAACTCTGAAAGGATCTGTCGAAGCCACAAGGCTTCCTGACTTGCATTTACCGTTGCTCGATACTCTACTTTTGTTGAAGAAAGTGAAATAGCCCGTTGTTTCTTACAAGCCCAAGTGGCAAGTCTTGAACCAAGGCTAAAAACATAAACTGCAGTAGACTTCTGAGCATCAGGGTCGTCGACCCAATCTGAATCAGTGAAACCAATTAATAAAGGATTCTTCCCTGAACTGAATTGTACCACGAACATAGTGAAGTATCCTTTTAGCTACTTTCCAATGGATTTCATGGGGTGTTTGCATATACCGGGTAACAAGAACAACAACAAAGGATAGATCAGGACAGGTATGAGTCAAGTATAAGAGGCTACCAACTAAATGACAGTATAGGGTGGCATCAACTTTGGGAGAAGTACAGGTGGTAGTAAGATTGACTCCATACTGGAAGGGAGAAGGGGTTGGTTTACAATAATCCATGTGAAAGCGACGAAGAAGGTCACAAGCATACTTAGAATGGGAAATAAAAATTCCTTCATTGGTTTGCAAAACTTGGAGGCCAAGGAAATAGTGCAAAAAGCCTAAGTCTATCATTTCAAATTTATTCTTAAGGCTGGTTTTCACATGGTTTAAAAGTTTTGAGTCACTACCAGTAAGGATAAGGTCATCAACATAAAGGA
>SNQJ01S0015064.1:92566-107418 GCA_010110895.2 Picea sitchensis | reverse complement strand
TAAGGCTGGTTTTCACATGGTTTAAAAGTTTTGAGTCACTACCAGTAAGGATAAGGTCATCAACATAAAGGACAAGGATTATGAGATGGCTTCCTACTTTCTTGGTATAGACATTGGGATCAGAATGGAATCTAGAGAATCCAATGGCAATAAGAAACTTGTCCATTTTGGCATACCAAGCTCGAGGAGCTTGCTTGAGACCATAAAGAGATTTCTTAAGGTGACAAATAAGGCTAGAGTCATTATGGGCATAGCCAGAAGGTTTTTCCATGTATATTTCTTCTTGCAAATGTTTTTGCAAGAAGGCAGATTTAACATCCATCTGATGGACCTCCCATTTATGTGAGGTAGCAAGGGAAAGAACAAGGTGGATGGAATTCATTTTGGCTACAAGGGAAAATGTTTCATTATAGTCAATTCCTTCATCTTGGTAAAATCCTTTGGCAACTAATCGAGCCTTGTGTCTTTAAACACTTCCATGTGATGCATACTTAGTTCTGTAGACCCATTTACATATGACAAGTTTTCTTCCTTTGGAAGAGGTACAAGATCCCAAGTATCATCTTCCATTAAAGAACAATACTCTTCATTCATTATTGTATCCCAATCTGGATGACCTGAAGGTTTTGCAAATGTCTCTAGATCATGAGTTTTTGAAACATGAGCCAAAAGAGAAGAGGCTCGCTATGTTACAAGGGAAAAAATCTCTATGGCCAAGGGTAAACCACAACAGACAGGTATGATTGCAGAAATCAACTCAATTCCAACATATGCTATATAAACTAATGTGCAATACAAGAAATAGGCCTACCTCGATCCAATGTTTGATGATGTTCCACCATTGAGCACTTTGACCCAAAGCTTTATACCTGCGAGAAGTTCTCAATGAACAAGCAAAGAAAGTATATAGTGATGATATAAAAGGGGGTTAGCACATCAAATATCATAATCCATTAATAACATTAAAAACACACCCATGGATAATAATCATATATTTTCAAGATACCAATAGGATGGGAAAGGAGTATTTCTATTAATAATTGATCAGCAGAAGTGTCAACATTATAGACTTCCGTGTCGGCACGGTTCGAAACCAAGAAACGAAGTTCCTTCCAACTGGGTCCCCACCACTTCAATCCTCCACCAAAGGCAAGCTCATGAGAAAGAGGCAAAGAGGTCCTCTCAATAATAAGGGAAGATCTTGGGGGCTGAACATTGTGTTCAGACTTGAGGAACAAAGGGATGCAGACTCAATATGAAGTAATTTCTCCCGAGTAACTTTGCTCTGAAAGTTGAATGCTTTCTCCTCTTTTCCAGAGCTCAAAATTGTTCTCTTATATCCATTAGAATGAAATTGAAGGGTCGAGTCAGAACATTTCCAATATATGGAAGACCAAGGATCAGAGATCTTCTGTCGTGACATGGAAACACGACCTCATTTTGTATTTTTTGGCACCAATCCCGATATACACGATCTGTAATAGAGCAACAAGCGTATACGCATCTTGTATAACTTATAGGGAGCGTATATGTGGAAAAATGTATATTTTTATCTCTGGATTCATCAAAAAGGGATAAGAAGTCTGCATAGGGAAATGCAAAAACCCTTTGTGCAAGATAGCAATGGTGAGGCAAATATTGCTATAACAGATGCCCCTCTAATGTGTGAGATCAGAGGAGTATCTGCGATGACTGAAATACATTATAAATAACCCAGAAGTGGAGTGGTAGAGAACCAATTGGACGAACTCAATTGCTTATTACATTATGTATCGACTTTGCATACATGGCTACCAAGAATACAATGCATATCCATGTGAAAAATATACCAAACAAGTGTCCATGGCCATGAGTAGGAAAATACAAATGCGGTTATATGCCAAAATTTGTCATAGTCACGAACAAGGTTCAGTGAAACCAGACTCCAAAATCAATCTGAAGATATCTGTATATGATGTAGTATAATCTGATCTCCCATGATTACTAAAGTCAAATAGGTACTGGTCCAATGAAATGGAAGCAACAGATCAGGAAAGTTGCGGCCACATAGTGATGTCTTCAAGTCTTCTACACCATCCGTCGATGGTGCAAGTCTACATCATGTGAATAAATGAGTTGAGGCCTAACACGATGAGACATCATTTGATTATCGGTCATTGAAGTATATCGTTAACAAATGCGAGACAACCTACCAATGATGAAAGTAGGTATCAAGGCACTGAGTACATCTCTACAAATGTGAATAAAGGAGTTGGTGTCGAACACTTGAGAGATCCATTGATCATGAGACATTGATGTATTCCCATCTATCAATGGCAAGAGAGCCTGCCACTAATGACTGCAAGCCTCAAGGTACTCATAAAACTCTAGGTCCCATATCCAGAATAAATGAGCTAAATTCGATGGAAGGAGACTCGCTGAAAGGAGAGCATTGAGGCATCTCTCATCAATCAGCACGAGGAAAAAAGTAGGAGCTTCATGATTTGGTGGAGATCGGACGAAGAACATGTTTATGAACCGATGACCCTATGTGTCTTTCGCGTGTGCCGAATGGAAGCGGTACACGAAAAAGACCCTCTAAATAGCATCCAATGATGAAACATTGCTAACAAAGGCGAGGAGACCACCAATAAGGCTAATGGAATCCAAGACATTGCATGAATCCAAAGTGTGAATAGATGTCTTGCCGTCGAACACAAGGGAAACCACCCAGTCAATGACCAATGATGAAATGTCGATTGTTGGGTTCAAGGTGACCTACCAATGATTAAAGTAGGGCCAGGGTGCATGATAAAACCAAAGTATCATGTGATTCTGAGACAAATTGAGGGTATGGCCGACATGCAAAGTCAAGATTTCTGAGGAGTTGCTAACACAGGTTGATAGACTTCCTTTGAACAAGAGCATGAGACATATGGTGAACTCCAGTAGTATGGACTCAATTATGTGACAATTGGATGAAGGAGGCATCAATAACGTTCTCTATAGGGACTGGAAGATTAACCAGTTGGTAGAGAAAACTTTGTAGTGGGATCAGCTTCCTAACGCCATGCTAAACCCAAAATTATGATGACACGCGGACTCAATAAATTTTTTCTCTATTCAAAGGTGACATGACTGCTGCAAATTACAATATAGTATTCCCTTCTCGCTCGTCTTTTTTTGGTTTTTCATAACAAATGAATGCTATGATACAGAGGAGGGAACGAGTGTCGCAAGTAAGCAAAACTAGTTCCAACAATGGAATGTACCTATGCTCAATGCAAGGAAATGCATGCGGGAGATGGACAGTCAGGGTGATGTTCCCTCCAGGGTATAGGGTGTTAAATTGTGAAGGATAAAAACAAGTCTCTACTTGGTTGAGGATACAAACTTCTTAGGAAACGATTTATAACGCAAAGCGAGAACCGACTAAAGGCTCAATACAACAAGTGAGGGCATGATATGCAATCACAACTTAACGCCAAAAAATGTCCTTTTTTATGTCTTTTAGTCTACTTGGTGTGAAAAAGGGGTAAACTTGTGCCAAATAGACGTCTTTTCAAATCCAATTTACGAGTGTGAAAAAGACAAGTTCACTTGACCATCTTTTCTATTTTTTATAGCGAGTCGAAAAAGAGCTTAACTAGGACTCATGATATTTCAAATCCAATTTTAACGAGTGTGAAAGGGACAAATCACTCGGTGAAATTTTCAGTTTTGATAGCGACTCGGAAAAGAGCTTAACTAGGAGTCATGATCTTTCAAATCCAATTTTAACGAGTGTGAAAGGGACAAATCACTCAACAATCTTTTCAATTTTTGGACGAGTCGAAAAAGAGCTTAACTGAGACTCGTTATTGGGATTCTCTGGGTAATAAGGTCGTGTGTTTATGAATGAGAAATGAGGCTCATTGTAAAGTCACGTATTGAATTATGATGGACTCCCTGTCCTAAGGAAAAACCTCGGCATGGGTGCCAAATGACAATGAGGTTCTAACTAGGGTACCCATGTTTGGTAAGTTTCTACCATTTATTAACGATGCTATTAATAGCAGATGGAGGTTTATGCGTCGCAATAAATGGGTTCGTACCTAAGGCGTAGAAAATGGTAGTCAAAAGGTAATTTAAAAAAAATGCACGATGCAGTAGATACCTATCTTATATGCTAGGTTATGAATATACCTTCCCAAGGAGACAAATGGCCAACCATGACGTTGAAATTTTCAAGAAAATTGAGTCGAAACTACAAAAACCAGCTTAAAACCATTCTTGAATTAGTCCATTAGAAAAAACAATAGCATGAAACTATATCAAGTGGGTAAAAAATGGCTTATAAATAGTAATAAATTCGAAATTTACTGTATCATTTTCATTTTTACCCAAATAGTGCAATTTGGACTAAAACACCTTCAGAATTCAAACGACGATCACGGGAGAAATAGGCAACGGAATCACGCACCATCTAGACTAGGTAACTCTTCATCCCATCCTCTTCAATTTCAGTAGTTTACAATTTTAAGTTAGGTTCTACTTTGTTAGTTTTTAAGGGCGCAAATTGGGTTTTTTGGTATACGCGAGTTTCTCTGAATAGGTCACATATACGACTAGTTATACATCCCTGTGTGAACTATAGGGGGAATATATCAGGCCCTACCCGTGATTGTTTGTAAATAAACCACGTATACGTGTGCAAATGGAAAAAAAAAGGATGTTTCTAACTCAAAAATGATTTGGTTTTTTGCAGGATGGTGTTGGAATGGAGAGAGCGAGAGCATGAGGAGGTAGATGCAACAGTGGATCGAGATCCGGTGGCTCAAGCGGCTTTAAAAATATGTGGCTTATACAAGTTTTGGACTCTCAAAGGAATGAGGGCCAAAGTGAGGTTGTTGGAACTATTGGTGGGCTATTGGGATCCCAATAGAGAGAGATTTATCCTTGATGGACAACCATTAAGGATTGAAGTAGAGGACATCTACTTCTTGACTGGACTATCACGCTAAGGAGAGGTTGTGGATCTCAAGTCTTGCGAGGCAGGGAGTGGGATGAAGGTCGAAGAATACATCGAGGCCCACTGTGTTGCAGGGACTCCCATGGTGGGAAGTCAAATCCCTATCCAGGATATAGGTAACCTCGGCCTGAAGATTATTGTGCTCGTGCTTACCAGGATCATAGGATCGGCCTCGTTGCAACAAACATTGAGACCACTTATGTTTTACGCACTGGAGTGTGCAAGACCCACCGTCTACAACTGGTGTACCTCACTGCTGACTGGCATGAAAGGTCAGTTGACAAAGTGCAAGAAGGGGGGGAAACAAAAATTTGGGTTTTCCTCTATCCTTTGTAGCTTCTTTTTCGAGTGAGTCTCAGGTCTGGGACCTAGAGTGGAGATCATTCCTAGAGGACCACGTGATCTGACTATGGCGTGATGGATCGAGGTCATGAAATGGAAGGGGGGAGTTAGGATGGTGACACCCTACAATGATGATTTTTTCTTTTGGTGGCGGAGACAAATCATAGCTATGGATGACTATCCCTATGTGGGAATCGATTTCAGAGGAGATCCTGATATGCCTCTTCCTCCAAGAGCTGCCTATGGTGCCATAGGTAAAAGTTTATATGTATTTCATTTTTTTTGTATTAAAGAGGAAAACAAATATTTTTGGATGGTGTTATTAATTCGATACTTGTGTGATTGCAGATGTGGGTCTGCAATGGCCAGAACAATTCCTACGACATAGGTAGAGGCACTGGGGAGATGAGGCAGTGGGAGGAGAAGCGGAGAAAGTCCTACAGAACATGTAGGGTAACCTGTCTCGTCTAACACAGAGGATTCCTATGGTTCAGGTGGAGGATCGACCTGAAGCCATGCAACAACAGGTTGTCGGCGTACCTAGAGCATGGGTACAAATATTCTGGCATCTCACAAACATCATGGTTTGCTATCATGATACACATCCGACGCCACAGGCGTAGATGTCATGGGACATGTATATTGGTTGTATATGTATTTTGAGGGTTTTAGCCCCAATTTTTGTAATATAAACACCGTATTTTTTGGAAATATATAAAAAGGGATCTTCGGCTTTACTCATATCTTACAATGTGTACATTGATTTAATGGTCTTCCTTGATTTATTAACATGACAAATGCCAATCTAAAACATAATTAGCGTAGGCATCAGATATATGATTAGAACTTCTAGGAATGTGGAAGTATGTAATAAAATCAAATTATCGTTCTAAAAGACGTACTCGTAGGAATCGACGAATTAACGTTAGATCACGCACATGGTAACGGCCATTCAACTGATGTACGATTAACTGAGAATCCAAGCGAACCTCTAGAGAGCGAATACCATCTGAGATAGCATCGCGTAAAAGTTCTATGACGGTGCTATATTCGGCCACATTGTTTGTGGATGGCCCTAGAAATATGCCACCTAAAGACACCAGTAGACCCTCGAGTGAGTAAATCACCCAAGTGGAGGAAGCTAAGTTCCGTGTATGACGACTGGCTTCCTCTGTGAATCCTAGGTAGATCGAACACTCCGTTGACATCTGCCAACCAAAAGGGAAAACTCGATAAGCAAGCCGAAGTAAAAAATAAAAAGATGTATATACACTAATTTTACATTAGTATACAAAGGGTTTCTCTCAAGCCCAGGGCTCAAGCATAATACCTTTTCAAGTAGAGCCCATTTCTGGGCTCGACCAATTTCTTCCCTTCAAAATCTTCCAATTTATAGGCTCCTTTTTCTAGAACACGTCGAACGATATAAGGACCATGCCACATGGGTTTAAACTTGCCTGCCCCTAGTGGTTCTTTGGCTTGGTCATACAAAAGGACCAAGTCACCCTCAGTATACAACCGAGGATAGACAAACTTGTCGTACTAAACCTTGACACATTTTTTGTTTTCCTCGATAGCCATAAAGGTGTCTCTACGCTACTCGTCAAGACTCTCTAGGTGCACCAGGTGTCGCTATAAATCTGAAGTGTCAAGTAGGAGCTCGACTGCCAATTTGAGAGAAGGGATTTCGCATTCAATGGGAATTATCGACTCCACACCGTGCACTAACTAAAAAGGTGAAAAACTGGTGGTACTCTTAATCGAGGTTCGGTATGCCCAAAGCATGGGATACAACATGATGTGCCAATTAGAATTACTCCAACTGGCAATTTTTTGCAAAATGGTCTTGAGAGACTTTTTGACGGCCTCTACTTGCCCATTTGCCTTGAGGTAACAAGAACATGAATGACCATGTTTAAACCCCATATTAGACTCTAGTTCTACCATCATTTCATTATGAAAGTGACTTCCATGATCAGTCACAATCTCACTCGGGATACCGAACCGGGCGATAATTTGGTTGAACATGAAGAAGGTTGTAGTCTTCCCATTGGATTTTATAGTAGGAATGGATTCGACTCACTTGGTAAATTAGTTGACAGCCACGATGATGTGTTGATTCCCCCCAGCCGAAGTTGGGTTGCAATCGATGAAATCTACCCCCCACTTGGTGAAGGGATCGACGGTAATGACTGGGTGAAGAGGGGTTGGGTGCGAGCACATTTTTTGAGTGAAAACATGGCAGGGGTGACACTTCTTAATTGCTTCAATGAAATCCTTAAAGATGGTGGGCCAGAAGTAACCGGCTCGCAGGATTTTTTGGGTTGTCGCAAGCCCGGATAGGTGACCACCACAAGCCCCTTTGTGGCAGTCATTTAGGACTAACTCGGCTTCCTCATGAGTTAGGCAACGACGTAAGATGCTATCTATTCCTCGACGATATAAAGTGTCACCGATGATGGTATAATTTTTGGCTTGGTATCTAACTCGCCATCGATCATCTCATGAGAGATGTTGAGTGAACTTCAAGGTTTGAAGATATAAAACAATGTCTCCATACCAGGGGTCAGACGACGAGACAAGGAAAATGTGTTCTTTTGCAAATGAATCGACATGGATAACATCCTCATCTAATCGTGGGAAATCAGATATTAACTCTGAAAAATGTAGTGACTTCTTGGACTTGGCTGAAGCAAAGTATAGATCAAATTCTTGTAAGATGACAATCCATTTATTAGATTTCCCACCTATGATACGCCTAGTGAGGACGTATTGAAATGGATTAACATTAGCGAATACAATAGTTTTGCAAAGAAATATATAGTGTCGTAAACGTTGGACTGCGTGAAAGGCAGCCAAATCTAGCTTTTCAACGTGAGAGTAATTAAGCTCAGGACCGACTAAATTTCGACTGATATAGTATATGACATGCTCATGGAGATCATCATCTTCCTGAACTAGAATGATGTGAATCGTCTCTTGGGACGCAGAAATATATAACAAGTAATCTCTAATGTAATCAGGATATTTCAACAGAGGATTCGATACCAAAGCTTTCTTTAAGGCGTCGAAAGACTCCTGGGCTAGCTCATCCCAGATAAACGGGGTGTCTTTCTTCAGCAGGCGCATGAAACCCTTAGTGATATTGGAATAATTCACTATAAACCGACGCAGAAAGTTATCTTTCCCCTGTAAACCTTGAAGTTGTCTAATCGTGCGTGGGGGGGGGTGGGGAATTGAATTATTGCCTCAACCTTAAGAAGATCTACCATGATCCCAGTCTCGGAAAATAAAAATCCTAAGAGACGGCCAGACCTAATGCAAAAGATGCATTTGTGAGGGTTTAACCAGATTCTATATTAACAACATCTTTCAAAAACTAGCCGAAGGTGTGTGAAATGATCCACTCTCTTGCGAGAGTGAGCAGCAAGATCATCGAGGTAAGCTTTGACTATATGCTTGAGATCATGAAAAGCGAAAGTCATGGTGCGTTGGAAGGTTGTTCCGACATTTTTCAGGATGAAAGGCATTTTCCGGTATGCAAAAGTACCCCAAGGAAATATAAATTTTGTCTTGTGTTAGTCCTTAGGTTTGATATGGATTTGGTTATATCCTAAAAATCCATCCATAAAGGAAAATATTTCGCTTCCCATGCACTCATGGAGAATCTGATCAATGAAAGGCATGGGGAAGTTATCTTTAGGACAAGCTTTGTTCAGGTCGTGAAATTCCATACAAACGCGGATGGTTCCTTGCTTTGTATTCACAAGAACGGGGTTGGATACCCATTCAGTCAAGGAAACTAGATAGATGAAGCTGACATTAAGTAGCTTCTCCACCTCTTCCTTAATAGCAGGGGCCTTCCTAGGATTAACAACTCTAAGATGTTGTCGAAAAGTTTTGGCATCCAGATAAGTTCTAATTTCATGTTTGACAATGCGAGGATCGATCCCTGGAATCTCTTGATATGACCAAGCAAATAAATCTCAAAATTATTTGAAGAGGTTGGTGTAGATCAGAATCTCTTCTGGCGAACAATCTGCACCTATATTTATGTTCTCAATTTTTCCAGGGTTACGAGAGATGTCGATCAAGACAGTAGGAGAAATACTTTCCATATTTCCTTCGGCATAAATACCGTGCATATCAAGTGGAACTACGGCGTGACCGACTATCTCACTCAAGGTAGATCGAAAATCATCTTGCTCGATTCTTTCAAGACTTGGGAGAAAATAAGATCGATGATGCATATCATCCCAAGGTCTCTCGGAAACATTCATGGCTTCGAGGATGGCTTCGTCCGAAGGCAAAGTCTCATCTAAGAAATCATGTGAACAAGATAACGAAGTGGCCCATATAGGCCTAATAACGAGATCCTCTTCGTCCATCTGCGAGGTAACAAGATCAGGATCAGTGGAAGAGTCAAGGATAGCTTGATACGCAATCTCCATTGCTGATAGTGGCATAGCCATGCTAGCATGCGACTGACCTTCAATCGACAAATTCAGAGAAGGTAAGGTCAAAGGATCACTAAAATAGGAAGTGAGGAAAGGAATCGACCTCTCTGTTGAAGCAGGCCTATTATACATGGCGTAAACGTGGTGTATCGGTGCCGAGAAGTCAAAAGTACCCATGAGGGAAGAATACATTTCGACACCGATATTCTCAGTTTCGAGCTGAGAATTGTCTATCACAGGGATCGATAGTCCAATAGATGCATTAGGACTAGAGTACACAAAGGATAACTGGTTGATTGTCATGATCTCCCCATGATGAGGAAAACAAAGCACACAGAAAACAAACGATACGACAACGACCATAGCATAGGTCCAATTGCGACCTAGTAACAAGTTATAATTGAGAGGTGCATCCACTACCTCTACTTCCACCTCTACCCTCTTCCCAGATAACTAGACCAGAAAGGCGAGGAGAATACCATGAGGATGGAAGGAATGACTGTCAAATGTAGTCAACATGTTTGAATACTTGGAAAGGGTCGGAGAACTGATATCTTTCCAACAGACCAGGGACATATCGCAAGTGCCAACACCTTCATCAATGACCACTCGTTTGATAGTATACTTGGAATACTCCACGTGGATTTGAAAATACACATGGTAGGGTAAGCAAGGCTTCACGTCCATGACATCAAACTTGATGACTTTCGAGCCACTAGGCTCTAGAGCTCCTAAGGCAGAGAGTAAGGAATTCCTATGTGATGGATATGTCTGGAGTACCTCCAAAGCCAACATCACACAAGGGGTTTGGTCCAGATCTTCAACAATAGAATAGTTTAGGGTGGCTCTAGCATTAGGGTTATGGGTAGAGAGCTTGAGTACTCCTTTTGGGATACGAGGCGGTGGCTCTGGTTTCTCGATCTGTAATTTTGTCTCTGGGGGTGGAGGAGGAGCTTCTAGGCTGGTACTAGCTTTTGAAGAGCTATAATCTCGAGAGCGGGTGGCTATATCAATTTTCATGTCAACCATATTGATGCAAACAAGATCACCATCTTGGGACGGTGGGTTTTGACTTCCACCAGGCGCATTTCCGGTGCTCAAAGAACTCAAGGCTAATTTTTGGTTGTGTGGGAATGGATTCGTCATCACAACGGGCGGTAGATTTAAAAGCCTCGCAGCCTCTGCAAGTTTGGGGCACAAGTGGGTAAGGCGCTCATCTGTACAAAGTTTACAAGGAAACTTCACCTTACGCTTCTCTTTCCTTCCCTCTCCAGCATTATCATTATGTTTCGCATTATTATCTTTGTCCTTGGGTTTATTATTATTATTATTCCCACCCTTACGATTATTTCAACCTTTCCTTTTATTCCCATCTGGTTGTTGGTCACCATTTGGGTTCTTCGACGATTGTACGATTGTACATCCGTCGATTGGGTGGGTTTGGAGGATCTAGACAAGGTTGGCCCTCCTGCAAACTTCATTGCCGAGTCTGTGGACTTCACATTTGCAGAACCTACAATTCCATCGGCATGAGGGCTAAGAGTTTGTCTAGGATCGTGATTTGTCCGTTGTGCATATGGAAGAAGTTGGTATAACATACCAGACTGAGCATAGATCAAATCAAATTGTTGGGCTCTAAGGATAACTTCTTCCTCGCTGAAGACCCCAGAAGTAGCAATGTCCTTTGAAATAGGAGTGTGTAAATACTTTAGGAACCATTCTAGAAGAAAGGTCGGGGGTATAGGAGTCTTAACCAACAGCCTTCGCCTACGCCATTCCTGGATATGGTCCAAGATGTGAGTATCAGTATTATGGCGTAAAGTTGACAAAAGTTCAAGGCCAACATCATAACGAATGGGTAGTTGAAAGTGATTGAGAAATGCTAGCACCAACTAATGGAATGACCCATATGTCCCCCTAGGTAGCTCAATGTACCATTGTGACGCCACTCCAATGAGAGTGCACTGAAAAAATCGTAACCTAATAGAATCATGGTTCATAGAATTCAATGAGCACCAAAGGTGAGAAGTAGTGATGTGATCACCAGGGTCTTCGCCATTCTTACCCTCAAACTTTGGAATGTCTCACGGAAGTTGGGTGGGGACATGGGGCCATGTGGGGTCATGGCTCACTGGGTCATTCATTAGTTTAGACAAATCTGGCAGATTAAGCGTGGCCAAAAAGGGAATACGGGGTTGCGACACATGACCCCATCCTCATGCGAAAGATGGTGTGTTAGGAACTACATTCCATCCAGGATTCTGGTGAGGACCAAAACCTTGTCCGGAATAATAAGGCCCTCCTCCGGGCTGACTCGTAAAATATGGATTGGGCATCATTCCGACAGGAATTTTCTAATAAGTGTTATGAAAATTTCCCCCAGTTGGATTAGATCCAAGCTGGGGGTTGTTACAATTGCCCCCAACTAGATTAGATCCAGGTTGGCGGGTGCCCAAAGTGTAAGACTGACCTCCTCCAGGTGGGAACCCGGAGGATTGAAGTGGATTCGTCATGCCAAAAGTATTGGTCAGATTCAACAACGAGGGGATAGGGATATAGGGAATAACTTGTCCGCTAGCTGGGTTGTTCCATCCAGTCATAGAGGGATTAGACCTGGGGTTAAGAATAGGGACACTCCCTACATTAGGATTCATTTGGGGAATATGAGAACCACCAAACGGGGAAGGAGTGTAAGGAGGTGTAGTACCCCCAAGTCCAAGGCTAGCATTATGGCCAACAACTAGGATGGTAGTTGAAAAATGCGAGGTGAAGTTAGGCATACCATAAGAAAATGAACTAGAAGCCATGGGGATGGTCTGAACATTGTAACTCAGCGAGTGGCCAAAACCTCCAAAAGGGTTCGAGGCAAGAGATGAAGCATTAACTACAGTTCAAGCCATAGTGCCAATGTAAGCCTCCGACACTGCAACTGTAGCGGTTGCAGGTGTTGAAGGAGTGCCATTAATTATAGTGGTATTGGGAGTCAAATAAATCTCAGTGTTCTGAAGACTAGACTCGGTACTCATCCTTGCAGGATCACAAGTCTGAAAAGTGGATATGTGTGTACCACTACTGATAATTCTACGCCTTTTAGAAGGCAAGGACTCGAAAACTGATGGTAACTATAACAACCGACGGGACCTGCGAGGAAGCTAGTCCGTCTCCATGACGACTTATGACTCTTCCACAAATAAAAATATATCCTATGGTCAACTAGTAGTCAAAGAGCATACCAAAAATTCAAATGACCAATATGCATGCAAACAGGCTAAAGTGGTTGAGTGGCCTCCCTCGCTAAAGAAGGTATGTCTCATCCAAGAGGGACCTAAGACTCCTTGCTAAATTTTGGAGGTAACATAATCAGTTATAAGGGCCCTCATGGGATTAACAACTAGTCGGTCAGATCCCCCTAGAGAGGTAATCCTCCATAAAGGTTGTGTGTTGTCTGACCCATATCTGACTCAGGGAACAAGAAGAATAACCCCTGCAAGTAACCTATGAGATACCTAAGTCAAGCAACTAATAAACCACTGTATAACTTATGCACATGCGAGCAGTCGTAAGTCCGGATCACTGTATGGGCAGGGTAGCAAAGCCCAAAACCTTCAAAGCATTGCCTCTGACAGAGGTATGGGCACTAGCAAGATCCCTGAATACGAATAAATCCACAGAAATATCTTTGATGCTAGGTGAGTATCCAGGGGTTATCCCTTCAACTAACTTCGCACGACCTCGTGATTAACTTCGGTGTGAGTGGAGCCTCCTGATATTATCAATTATACAATGGACTTATCAACTCCCTATCTCAGACACATATGTTGATTTAATTCCTTGGAGAAGTTTACTCACAAAATCCTATTCCAAGGCACTAAATCCTAAGCTAGTTTGTGCACCCTAAAAATAAAATCGTGACTAATCAATTTTAGTTTAAAGCGTAAATTTTATTGGCCGTGGTTACTCAAAAAGGTATGGAAGTGAAACTCATGGTGTTATGACTCTGCCAAAAAATAAATATGGATACAATGAAAAGTCTATCTTTAACTTTTCAATGAATGATATGCTAATAAAAACAGTGCAGTCTTCAATTTCAAATCTGCAATTCATAAGTAAAATTCGATCTTTCGCTAAATGTGCTAAGCTAATGATGAAAATTCAAAGACAAAAATACCAACCAATGCAAAATGCCTATTTTATTGTATTTTCAATATTCTAAAAAGAAAATGCATGGACTAATAAGCAACTTGACAGATGAATTCTACAGTGTATAAAAGCAATAACTCAAGCAGAATACTAGGCAGCAAAGAAAACAGCCCAAAAACCAAGGACAAATTAAAAATAGAAAACAAAGAGAAAGACTATGCCCAAAAATTCAACTCCAAATAGGCTTCCTGTCATCCCAGATAATCTCAACAGGCACTACAAAGACCTAAAAAGGCTCAGCAATCTTTAAATCCCACCCAACAGTCACTCAACCAAGCAAACAAGCAAGGAGAAGTGGTATACATGACTGTTCATTAGAATAGAGCATATATACGCCTCTTGTAGTGAGACAACAAGCGTGTATGCGTGACTGTCAAGGAAAAAAGAGGTGTATATGCTATAAAACAAGGCCAAACAAGGGTAAAAGGCTGAAAACTCAGACTCAGAGTGAACATGATCTATCAAGCACTGATACGACAAGAAACACAAAGGAAAAAGAGCAATGTAGGAAGAAAAAGTACTTCAACCCTTAGAAGGAAGATCTCTCCCCAGTGGAGTTTCCATTTCTGTTACAAGGGAAAAACTCTCTATGGCCAAGGGTAAACCACAACAGACAGGTATGACTGCAGAAATCAACTCAATTCCAACATATGTTATATAAAATAATGTGCAATACAAGAAGGAGGCCTACCTCGATCCAACGTTTGATGATGTTCCACCGTTGATCACTTTGACGCAAAGCTTTATACCTATGAGAAGTTCTCAACGAACAAGCACATAAAGTATATAGTGATGATATAAAAGGGGGTTAACACATCAGATAGAATAATCCATTAATAACATTACAAACACGCCCATGGATA
>SNQJ01S0015064.1:55921-70661 GCA_010110895.2 Picea sitchensis | reverse complement strand
GGTCCCCACCACTTCAATCCTCCACCAAAGGCAAGCTCATGAGAAAGAGGCAAAGAGGTCCTCTCAATAATAAGGGAAGATCTTGGGGGCTGAACAGTGTGTTCAGACTTGAGGAACAAAGGGATGTAGACTCAATATGAAGTAATTTCTCCAGAGTAAATTTGCTCTCAAAGTTGAATTCTTTCTCCTCTTTTCCATAGCTCGAAATTGTTCTCTTATAGACCTCAGAATGCAACTGAAGGGTTGAGTCAAAACTTTTCTAGTATATGGAAGACCAAGGATTAGAGATCTTCTGTCGTGACATGGAAACCCGACCTCATTTTGTATTTTTTGGAACAAATCCCGATATACATGATCTGTAATGGAGCAGTAAGCGTATACACATCTTGTATAACTGATAGGGAGCATATATGTGGAAAAATGTATATTTTAATCTCTGGATTCATCAAAAAGGGATAATAAGTCTGCATAGGGAAATGGAAAAAGGCCCTCTGTGCAAGATAGCAATGGTGAGGCAAATCTTGCTATAACATGCTAGAACTATGAACGTGTCCGATGTTGATCTGAAGGATCGCCGACAAGATCACCAACTGCTTTTTGTGTTGGACGGACCCATCTAGGAAGCGGTGGAGCTAGTTCTGGTCCAGGTACAAAGGAATTAGCTGGAGGAAGGTGAGTAGGCAGAGGTGGATTTTCATCCTCATTGTCATCATCTGAATAAGAAACCAGAATACAAGAAGGCACAAATGTCGAAGATGGTTCGTAGGCCTAAGAAGGTGAAACCGTCGAATTAGGCTCGCAGGCCAAATAAGGCACAAACGTCGAATTAGGCTCGCAGGCCAAGAGATTTTCATCAAATTTAACATCTCTTATAATAATAATTTCATTACAATGTGTTTGAAGAAGTCTATAACCTTTGACATCTTCAGAATAACCAACAAATATACACTTCTCACTTTTAGACTGCAATGCTTTCCTTTTCTCATCAGGGATGTGAACCCCTGCTATACTTCCAAATACACGGAAGTGACTTACATCTGGTTTAGTTTTAGTCCAAGTTTCTTCTGGTGTTATATTTTTAAGATCCTTTGTGGGAGTGTGATTTACTATGTAATTTGCACAGTTTATATCTTTCGCCCAATACTTTAGACTTAATCCCTTAGATTGGATCATACAAATAGCCATTTCTTTTAATGTGAAGTTCCTTCTCTCAGCAACACCATTTTGTTGTGGTGTATAAGGAATAGTGTGTTGCATTTGGATTCCCTGTGTAATGCAGTAACTTGTAAAATTATTGTTCACATATTCGCCTCCATTATCTGTTCTTAGCCTTTGAATTTGATGTCTAGATTTATTTTCTACAAGGACCTTGTAGGCCAAAAACTTGTCAAAAAATCCGCTCTTAAGTTTTAAGAATTAAACCCAAGTACATCTCGAAAAGTCATCAATGAAAGTTAAGAAATACTTGCACACAAAAAAAGAAGGAGAATAAAGTGGACCACACAAATCACTGTGAACAAGCTGTAAAGGACCCGAGGGGTTCCAAGAGGCACATTTGTCAAAATTGTCCCGATGATTTTTTCCGAGAACACAACCGACACAAACACCATATATGCATGAAACAAGAGGAAGACCAGTCACCATCTATTGATTACATAGTTGTTGCAATGAGCGATAGTTTAAATGACCAAATTGCTCATGCCAAAGTTTGCTCAAGTCGTCTCTATGAGCAACAAAAACTGATGAAAAAGATGATGACCCAAAGTTGTCAAACTTGTACAACCTGGTAATATCATCAACAATTCTAGTTGCAAGAACATGCTTAGGATATTTTAGATCCCTGATTACAAATTGGTGAGGTGAAAACTCTATGATTTTATCTTCACCTGAATGAGTGATTTGATATACTGATAGAAGGTTACAAGAAAGACTTGGAACACATAATACATCATTGAAATGACCATTTTCTACTTGAATTGTTCAAGATCCTTCAACACTAAGAGATCTATCATCACCAACAAATATTTTCTTGGTGTTACATTCATTTAGAGAAGAAAATATGTCTCTATCCTTATCCATATTATAGAGTACTCCAGAATCAATAAGCCACTCATAAGAAGAAGAAGTAGAAGTTTTATTGAAGGAGAAACCAGAAGCAGAAAGTGCATGTCCATGAGAAGAACAAGAAGAAGTAGAATTCATGCTAATGTTATGCTTCTTCATCACTGCTTCTAAAGCTTCCATCTTCTTGAAATATTTGGACTCATCATGACCATTTTTATCAAAAAAGTTGCAATGTCTGTCAGTCTTCTTACTTTTATATTTTTCTCATTTATCACCATTAGGAGCGGAAGCTCTCTGAGTCGGTTTGGTACCCTTATATTGCTTGTTGTTGTGGCGAGGATGTTTCTTCTTTGGATTCTTGGGATTATCTTTTGGATGGACAACTAAGGATTTGTTGGAGGTACTTGCAGTGCTGATCACTCCAAGTTGTAAAAGATTATCTTTCTCTCTAATTAGAGCATCAAAAAATTTCTCAAGACTGGGTTTTTGATAAGCTATTCCTAGAGCCTCTTGCATGGCATAAAAGGTAGATACAAACACAGAATATGCACTACCTAGCTTAGAAAGAATAAGATAGATGCAACGATCTTCTTCTATGTTTATCTTACATTCTTCACATAAAGTTCTGAGTGTTTTAAACTTAGATAGATAGTCTTCAATGCAAGAAATATCATTTGGACTTAAAGTCAGTACTTGATTTTCTAATTGTTGTGCTCGAATAATATTGTGTTTACCAAACACGGATTCAATTTTTTCCCAAGCTTCTTTAGGTTTATCAATTGATTGAAGATGAAACCTTAAATCAGGAGAGACGGAAATTATGATTAATCCACGTGCTTCTTCATTCCTATTATCCCATTTGGCTTTCTTATCATCATTATTGGTTGTTGTTTCCTTTCCCAAGGTAATCTGATACAAACCTTTACTTCTTAATAAATCCTCCATATGAGATTTCCATTGGAAGTAGTTGATGCTGGTAAGTAAGATATTACTTGTAGAAGCCATATTAAATATGCAGATAATATGGATTTAAAAACTGAAACTAATGATCTCAATGCAAATATCTCGAAAAGTTATGCAGTTTTAAAAAAAATCAACACTAAAAACAGACTTCGGATGTGAGAGTTATGCTATTTAAAAAAAAGACATAAATGGTAACCAAAGGACCACGTGGTGGTGTAAGTTGCTTTATGAAGTGGCCCATTTTTATAAAGAGAAGTGGGGATCACTTTTACAATGAAATTACTTCATGCAAAATAAATAACTCTAAAATAAAATATTAAATCTACTTATAGTGATTCACTTTTATAGTTGAAGTGAAATACACTTTACATTGTAGTATGATTTTTATTTTTTTTAAAGTAACAAAAGAGAGACTTGAACTCAAGACCTCTTACTTAATAAGACAAATTTTAACCAAATGGTCTAGCAAAACATATTGTATTTTTTTAGGAAGAGGGTTATTGTTGTTGTTTTTGAATATGGCCTTGGAGAGCGTGCTAAAAAAATAATCTTTTCACACAAGAAAAAAATTTCGCTTCTTGATGACAAGAAGGGTTAGATCTCGGTTAGCTTACCCAAAAGATGCACATTTTCCTATATGTTTATGATTTTCCGAGATCGCACAGGGCGTGGGGAAAAGAGAATACTCATATCTAAAAGAGTAGCAACCTGGAAATAAATAATACAAAACCGAAATAAAACCAAAATGATACTCTGCAAAAATTTTAAAAATTGCATATTCATGCTTTATACCTCTGGATCTGACTGAAATGGTCATATCTTGGGCAAACATAAACCTTTTTGAGTGAAAATAAAAGTGTTCCTGACTAAAACAATCACTCTGGACGCAATGGAACAATCCTCTTAGCCTATAAATGTACTAAAATGACAAAAAATGGAGATGAGGCAACGAGATTCACGATCCCTATCTACAACAGGAGCGGGTCTTCAAACAGGCTCTGATACCATGTTAAAAAACACAGGTATTCCAAAAGAGGATGAGAACCTTCAGTAACCACTCACATAACCATATAAAAGATCAACACACTGATGTTTTCACGTGGTAAATCCCCTACGAAGAAACATCCACGGCCCCAACCAACGCGGCCTCTTGGAACAGTTTATTAATGAAAAAGAAAAAGATTACAAAGAGATTTTATAAGAGAGTTTCTCATAATCGATCATCGAAAAATGATCCCCCATTCTCTTTAAATAGAGAGCATGGACCAATCGGATGTTAATCCACGAACCAATGGCCATTAATATCGAGGAGAGTATGAACCGTCAGATCACTCTATGTCGGGAACATATCATGATCGTCGGATTTCCTAACTACAAATGCATACTAATGCATACTAAAGAAACACACTTTTACCTAACGACACATTAGACAAAGTAGATCTTAACTAAATCCTATGTGTCTAAATATCCTAACATACCATGGCTCCATCAGTTGACTGACACTCCCACTAAGCCTCCTAGGGGAAACCATGGCGCTTTGTCTCTTTGAGAATAGGGGCATGCATCTCCCTTTTTTGGTGTTTTTGCCTCTTTTTGCCATTCTTTTCTTAGTCTTCTTTTGAGAGGCCTTTAGCTAAGAGTCTCTTAGAATTTCTTTGACTTTGTTTGATCGATAATTTGACACTCATTTGTTTTTCTTCTTTGAGTTTGCAGTTTTCTCCTAGTTGTGATCCCCTTGGGTTAAAAATATCCCTTGGTTCATCCTACCTTTTCAGTTCTCTGATCTTCGTCTCAAAAATATTTCTTATTTCTTTATTGTCTAGGAGTATTCATCAACTAGGGTTTTCAAAGGTTGTTTGGTATTGAGATATTTTGTCTTCATTTAAACATCTCGCTTTTATGGATGATTAGGACTCTCTTGTTTGCCACAACCCAACATTGAACACTACTTCTTGTTGCTCATTTCTTGAGGATTTTCATGAGTGTTTGTCTTCTTTCTATTTTGCATATTTGAGTCCTTGATTGAACAAGTTATATCACATTTGTTTTCTTTCAGTTCTCATCATTTTGAGTGCACTTTGTTTGATTGATTTTTTTCTTTGTATTTATTTGTGTCAAACATAGATCTCTTTCATTCCATTTGAAATTTGAGAAGTGAAAAAGTTTTCATATATTCTTTCATACATAATCAAAACAAGAAATTTTTGAATTCTTTAGGAAGTTTGTTTTGGTACATGTTTGGAAAAAGAGCTAATTTTGCATGTGTATTTCGGTTTTCGGAAATATTTGCTTGGTATTTTGGCATCATATTGATCCCAGAAATTGAAAGTTGCATAGTTTTGAGTTCTTTCTTGTGTTTAGAAGAATATAACTCTTCTCCTTCCCATACATAGAATTCATCAAAAAGAACGTATCACATCTCATTCTTTTTCATTCTATTGGAGTTGAGTCTCTCTCACATCATCAGTTTCATCTCCATGAACCTTTTGAGTAAAATCCATTAAGATCAATCGTGAGCTAATAAAATCAACTATAACATTTTTTGGTTTTAGCACACAAACAATATCACATGATTAGGTTGTTTGGACTAGGAAAGTGAGTAAATTGTCCAAGACTACTAAACAAACTATAGAGAACTAAAGAGTGAAAAGATACAAATTTCGTATAAGAATAGTCAGGAACCCCCTCTCACACAGGGGATAAACATGAGGTCGCATGTGGAAGAGTAGTAAATATCACCCCTCCAAATCTTGACCAATCAGAAAAGAAAGAGTGTATATTGGGGGTTCTTCCTAAAGTTTCACTGACTCATTTGGTATCGGTACTTCATGAAATCTGAATTTGTTTGAGGTCCTCTGGCGTCTACTGCTCCACTTGTGGTCACTCTTATGGAAGAATTTCAGACTTTGATAAATTGTGCATACATTCAATCCCAATTTTCGAATGTACCCTCCCAAAGGTTGACTGTGAGTTGGTAACCTTAGTGGCCTTTCCTAGGTATCTACAAAGGTGACCGTGGGGGGATTCCCACGTTTCCTAGGGTAGACGTCATATCACACTCTTAGTAACCTTGGAGGGTGATCCCACAAAATCGATGGTTTCTTACATCGAGAAGGGATGTTACGTGGAGGTCAATGTAACTACTTCTCATTTCTTCATTTTTGACTTGATATCCTATCTTCGGAAGATCCTTGAGCCTATTGTTTTTTAGTTGATTGCTTTTAGTTTTGTTAGGAGTGTGTTTCTTTAATTTTCGTAGTCGACCTTAGGATCATAGATTTCACAGTATACAAGGTATGGATCCTGACATTTAGGAACCTCAACACAATGTTTCTTATGAAGGAATGATCAAAGATCAAACTTCTGATACTAGGAGCATGGCTCCTGGAAGTGGCCAACACATTGAAGAATCGGTCATGAACTTCGTAGAAAGCCTTGCATATTATGTGAATCCTCTTTTTATTTATGCACTTTGCCTACCACTCATGGATCCACCATCTACGAGATATTGTGATGCCTATTATTCTTATAGATTATCATCTGGTTCCACCACTACAAAATCCTTTGGTGTGAACCCACCATCTTTTAGTTTTCCTGAAAGACTTGGGAACTTATCTTTTTCCACAACTCATGTAGTTGTTACCATTGGTGCTTCTTATTTAATGGAAAAATCAGTGACCTAGGTAACCCAGACTCAACCACTTGTACATACATATCCTTTCACACATGGGTCAAGTAATATTCTTTCTTCACTATTTCCACACATGCACACACCAAGTGATTTACTTAGTCATTCCATCTGTCAGATCACATCCAGTCAAGTCATTCACACAACCATGGTTACACGAGCTACGCATCCTCCATCTCACACATTGCAAATTAGTACATTCTACTTTAGAGGTCAATCTTCAATGGGAGGCCAGCCTTCAGCTGGGGGAAACCTTTAGTTGCAGGGAAATTTTTTACTAGGGGGAAACCTACATGGTTACAACATCAAAAATCTTGGGGGAAGGCTGCTCCTACAAGTCCTTCTATTCCTACTACCACCATCCTATATCCTCGACAACCATTTCCAGGATTTTCTAACCCTTTGTGGGGTCAACCCAATCCAGTGGGCATTCCTCCTCAAGGAACCTTTCCCCATCAATCCGTAAACCCTATGATTCCAATGCAACAATCCCTTTAGCCGCCATACATGGGGGGACCATTAGGTCAATCTTAGTATGTAGGAGGTCCATCTGTTCAATCATAGTATATGGGTGGACAAACAAGACAACCACCTTACATGGGTGGACAACCCAAGAAGCCACCATATATGGGATGACCATCTATTTTTTTCGTCTTGCCGCAACCTAGATATGGTCCTACTATTGTTCCCATGTCATATGGTTACCAAAAGTATTCAAAATATAATCAACAACTTCCATTCTTGACTATGTTAGATATTCCATAGTTGTCGTGTTTAACAAATGATCTCATTCAACATGCCCCATTTTGGCCCACCATCCCTGCCAAATTACCTTCTGACATCCTGAATTTCGATGAAAACCTGGGGAAGATCCTAGCAATCATGTTATGATTTTCCATTTATGGTGTTCTTCTAACTCTTTAATGGACGATTCCATTCTCCTTAGAAGATTTTAGAGAACACTTACATGTGCAGCAATGAAATGGTATATTGAGTTGTCGCGTAAATCCTTTGTCGACTTTAATTCTCTTTCCATGGCCTTTCTGACGCATTTTCAGTTTCCTATACGGTATGATACTAGTATAGAACTTTTGACCTCACTCCGGTAATCCTCTTACACCCACATATCCGATCATATTCATGAGTGGAGACGATGAATATGGTTGATTAAATATCCAATTCTAGACTAGCTCCTCACAGATTGGTTTACAAAGTCGCTCTTGCCTCCCATTACCCATGATTTTTCTATAGGAAACATTGTTACTGAGGAGTAGGCTATCAATTGTGCACAATATTTGGATTTGGTTTATTCCCCATCGGACACGCTTTATGATCTGATCCGTAAACTCATCGTCCGTCAAACGATCCGTCAAGACCTACTCCAGAAATAAGTTTTGCTTCAAACACCACAACTACTTACACTCCTACTCAAACCTCCGAGGTGAATGCGGTCCACTTCATGTCAAAAACCAGGAGTTAAGAATAAAAACAAGGGTAAATCCAAGAAATCTTCTAACGAGCAAGATAATTTAAAGACTATTGATACTCAACCAAATAAGAAGGTTAAGTTTCCTTGCATGATTTGTGAGGAAGATCACTACATGAAATATTTCCCTCATCATGAGGTTGTCACTAAATTTATGAAGGGTACCTCCCAACCAGTTCATCAACAACACCTGGTTGCACAAAATCTTTCCCCTCCACAAGGGGGAAACGAAGGTCATTCCCACAACGAGGATGTTTCATCGAGTGCCTCTGAGATATACATGTTTAAGATGATTAATGTAACGAATCGATAAAATACTTATGACACTCCTCCAGGTGATCGGGATAATGGAAAGGCTATCGATCAACCCTCCACATCCACTCCTCCTCCATATTCTAATTCTCTTCAGATTGAGAAGCCAATTTTTGATGCACTGTTGCACCCACCCAAGAGCATAATTCGAAAGGTGACATTTAATCCCAATACCTACTCTGCCCAAAACTACAATATCATTGAATATTTGGTACAAGTGCCTTGTTCTATGCCAGCCCTCAAAGTTCTACATAACTGTCCAAGTCAACGTAGAACCATGTTGTCATCTATTGGAGCTATGGATCCAGAGGAGTCAAACCTGATTACATTTAATCTGTATTATTTTAAGGAGAGGCTCTCCCACCACTTAGCATTCCAAATTCAAATTTTGGTTGGTGGAAAGAAAATCCATCACACTTTTTTGGAAGAGGGAGCCTCCACATGTGTCATCTCTTTGCCTTGTTGAAGGGCCCTTGGTTCTCCTAAACTTATCTAGTCTCCTACCACCTTGAAATCGTTTGATGGACGTGGTTTCCAACCTCGCAAACTCTTTCAATCTTTTGTTGTGACATTGAAGGTTAAGACATTTTGAGTCGATATCTAAGTGGTTGACGCGCCTCTAGATTATAATTTGTTACTTGGTCATAGTTGGTTCTATGCAATGATTATTTTCACATATTCGATGTTTCATATCTTACGATTTCCCCATCAAGGAAAAATTATCACTGTTGACCAACTTGACTATACAACTCCAGATATCCAAAATGTTGCAGCGAATAATGTCCCTTTTCTAGGATAGAATAATTTTGAGTGTAGGAGTAGGTCTCCTTAAGGATTCCTCTCTCATGGTGGTTTTTCCTTTTCCTTCTCCTCCCACCCCGCAGGTTTCCACGTTAAATATGATTTCAACTTAGGTGTGAAAATCCCTGGAATCATTTGATCCTTTGGTAGTATTTGGTCATCATGAGCATAGTTATTTTCGTGTGTCAAGCTCATTAAAAAATGAAATAGATTCTCACTAGCAAAGTTCATCATCTCTGTCAAGCACGTTAAAAAATGAAACATACCCCCTTCCATTCAAATCGAGTCTCGCTCTGGATCAAGTACTTGAACCTTATTTTCCTCCACCTAGTGAGAATTTTTTTATTAGTAACCAAACGCTTAAATGAGGAGAGAAGAAGAGTCGCCAGAGGAATTGACACTTGCGTGGTAGGTCTCTAGCCTCTACACATCCTTTTGGAGTGAAGCCACTAACTTCTATCACACAAACTAGGGGCACAATACCTCTAGAGAGACACACTTCTAGGAGTGATCCTCACTTGGGGGTCGTTCCCCTCGTAACATAGTAGTATTTTCTAGAACAATCTTAGTATTTGTTCTTTCTCGTGCTCGTTAATACATGAGAATAGGTTACTAAGTATACTTTTATCTCTTTTTCGGACTCGTAAAATATATACGAAAAATGAACTCTTTGGAGTCTCCTTTAAGCTCTTTTCAAACTCCCTAAACATGAAAATATTGTCGAGTAAACTTGCTTCTTTTCAAACTCATTAAAAGTTTTGAAAGGGTGTCTTTTGAGTGGTAGTTTATCTCTTTTTCGACCTCGCGTAACTAATTACGAAAAATGACTACTCTAATCAAGCATGATTAGATGATTTCTCCTCTGTATTGTTTTAACATTTTTTCGGGCTTGGGAAACCAAATTTACAAAAAAATCATCCATGGAGTCATCTTTAAGTTATTTTCAGACTCTTTAAACGTGAAAACCCATCGATTTTACCTTCTTTTCGAAAAAACAATCATGCATCGAAGGACCTATGTGAGTCCAATCTCCAGGACCCATATGGGACCGAACCCCTCATTCTTCATGTTTGTTAAACATATGACGAGGGACTCATATGAAGAATGAGATATATTGAGCATATGTTATCCTCCTCAATCTTGTTAAAAAATAAAGAGGTACTCATCTATCTGGATGGAGGAAAAATTGAAGGAAGTGGGTCAAGTTTTTTGGAATCCATTATGGCAGTTATTGTCTCCCTTGAACATGGCACCTGTTTGTGTCTCGTCTTACAGTTGGGTAATCTTCTTGTCTTTGAGTCATACCAATTATATGTGTAATCATACTTTTTTGTTCCAGTTGAAGAGTGCTCTTATTTTTCGTCACATTATGTTCTTGGTACTTTTCTAGTCAAATGTTGCCAAGTCACTTGTCGTGCCTCATCATATTCAAGGGAAGTTTCACTTTAAACCATCCATATACAATATTACTAATTTTGGTTTTTTGTGTCATTCCATACTCATTAGATACACCAACTCACATCACTTTCCTATGTCATTTTTGTGTCGGTGATGGGAGATACACCATGGCACTCCTTTGACGAGTCTTTTCCTGTCAAATTCAACACATTATCTGGGAATTAGACTGAGAAACTAGTTAGTACCTTGGGACCTACATGCCTCAATGGAAGGCCTCCTTGCTTCTAATAGTATGTTTACATCATTGAACTATGATCAGATGATTCCATGAATGTTCGACCTCGACTCATTTATTCACATTCGTTGGAATGTACTAGGGTACCTTGGGATTCATTGTCATCATTGGTGATTTTCCTCGCACTTGTTAACGATTTACCTCAATGATCAGTAATCAAGTGTTTTATACCATGTTCGACATCAAATCATCTATCCACATGGCTAGATTCATACCTTATCAGAATCAGGATGAAGACCCTGGTTGGGATATCACTCTGTTATGTACTTTTCTTAGGCTGCGATGGAGATCATTTGAGCATGTAAAAGATTTCAGTACAATCACCATGCTGGAAATATTATTGATATATACATTATCACATAGATCCACATTTTATTGATCTGTGGCTATGTTTTGTCATCTCGTAGCTCCACTGTGTATTTTTTGTGGTTGCGATCAGTTCATGTCATGGAGGTATGGACCCACATTTTATCTCTGGTGGCCATATCCTTATTTAGTATTCTCATGGATATGTAGTGTATTGGTCAATGGACATGCTTTGAGTCATCTTGTATTATGTGCATAGGTATGTCTTCCTTGGAAACAAAACATATTTGTATACTAACTGATGATTGTTTGCAGCTTCTTCTAGGTTCTCCTACTCCAACACCCTTGCATTGAATAACTTATAAAGTGTTTCAACCATTATTTTCTATTCTGACTTCACACTTTATGTGACATCTTTTACACACCAAAATTTCACAATTGAGTGTCACACCCTAAGTGTCACAAGTGTCACAAAGTGATGTATGCACCTTGTTAAGTGTCACATGCATTGTCGCAAGTGTCATATGCACCTTACCTAGTGTCGCATTCACTTTTCCAAGTGTCGCAACCCCTTGACACCATAGAAACATTTTCCATAATCCCTAAGTCATGTTGGAAGAAGAAGTCCTCTCATCTGACAGTCGAAACACACCTTTTCCTTGGAAATTTTGATCGTTTTTAGCATTTTAGAAGGATGGAGTTCCCCTACCCATACTAGGAGGGTGCCAATGCTCCTCCTTCCTTGTTAAGGGGGAACCATGGTGCTCTTTCTCTCACTTGGGTGGGACATCAATCTTCTTAGAGGAAATCAAGGGATCTTCCACCTTTTCCTAAGGGCCAGCTCTCTTGGGATGAGGTTTGTTGTGGTCGAATCCTACCCTATGGGATTTATCCTAGGATATAATCCCAAATTAAGGAGCTATATCCTCAACCATATCCTTCATTTTCTCATGGTGGTTGTGCCTCTCTTCTCCCAGGTTCTCCTACTCCAACACCCTTGCATTGAATAACTTATAAAGTGTTTCAACCATTATTTTCTATTCTGACTTCACACTTTATGTGACATCTTTTACACACCAAAATTTCACAATTGAGTGTCACACCCCTAAGTGTCACAAGTGTCACAAAGTGATGTATGCATCTTTGTTAAGTGCCTTTCCATGCATCGCTGCGAAGTGTCATATGCACTCCTTACCTAGTGTCGCATTCACTTTTCCAAGTGTCGCAACCCCTTGACACCATAGAAACATTTTCCATAATCCCTAAGTCATGTTGGAAGAAGAAGTCCTCTCATCCTAATAAAACACCCTCCTTTCTTGGAAATTTTGATCATTTTTTAGCATTTTAGAAGGATGGAGTTCCCCTACCCATACTAGGAGGGTGCCAATGCTCCTCCTTCCTTGTTAAGGGGGAACCATGGTGCTCTTTCTCTCACTTGGGTGGGACATCAATCTTCTTAGAGGAAATCAAGGGATCTTCCACCTTTCCTAAGGGCCAACTATTAAGGGATGAGGTTGTCATAATTTAATCCTACCCCATGGATTTATCCTAGATATAATCCCAAATTATGAGCTATATATCCTCAACCATATCCTTCATTTTCACATGGTGGTTGTGCCTCTCAAGCCTATATATTGGAAGGCATTTCCAAGGTGAAGGGGGTGGGGTGGGGTACTGTGTACCGCAAACCCTTGATTATGGAGGAAGCATCAACATTTTGATGTCAATATTCATGCAAGGACTATATGAGGATATATTGGAGAAGTGACTACATCATCAATCATGATTTGTAAGTTCCTTCTTTGGATTTCCAATTAATATAAACTTTCCCTATTCCCTTCAATTTCATGTGTTATACAATTGCTTGTCTATTGTTGTTTCAGTATTCATAGATAGATTTGGTTTTTATAATCATTTAGAGTAGGAGAAAGAGTTCCTTTTCTAGGAAGGACTTTAGTTGCGTTGAGGAGCTTGGAGATCAAGCCCAGGGATTGGAGCAATGAATATGAACATCACAACAAGGTACGCCACATCTTTCCTCTCTCTTGCTGGATTGATTGAGTTAAGATCTATAGGGAAAGTAGTAGCCACTTGTTCACTTATGTCTTTGGAGTCTAGACCAAAGATATGAGTCTTCGTCCAAAGGGGAGATTATTTTGTACGTACGGTAATATTTCTCACAACACCATATAAATGGTAGTGGGACTAACCATGCCACCTTATTTGTACCTATGGTGGTGTGGACGTGTCCTAGATTGTGGAGCCCACAAGTTTACACCATCCTTTATGCACATATCGAAGATCATATTCAAGAAATGATAGATATAGGTAAGGGGTCTTGGCCTCCTCTTCATATTGGCACATTTAAATTTTTAGGTAGGAGGGTACAAAGGACTATACAACCTATTTTTTAGGGTGATTGTATGATTTGTGAGGGAGATCGAAATATACCCACGCACATCAACATGTTTGTGTTCCAGTCGCATGTGCTATACAACACAACTAAGGGATACACAGTCATGCCAAGGTCAACATGACTATTTGTTGATCACCTACATTGATCAATGAAACTATAAATTGAATAGTTGCATGGGTAGGTGAGTGACATACGTGCAAGTATTGTGTGCAATTGTTTTGTGAATATTCACACTGATCGAATGACTATTTATAAAATAGACCCACAACTACTATCTATGCAATTGTTCAAGAGACAATCATGTGGACTAAGTGAGAGATGAAATCTTGTGAATTTTTTGGGTAGGTTGAGTGACTGACTAACCCTTTTATTTATAGATATTGACATTGTGATTTGTCACCATGCCAATTCGATGGTGCGAGAAGGATTTTTACACCTTTTGCATGGCGGTGATGGTAGAAATAATAGCAATATTTGAGATATCCGATTATGAACTTTTCAAATTTATCCAATGTGATTCGTTTCACTCCCAGGATGAGTTTTTGAAATTCTTGATTCCAATGTGGAGGCCCAACCATTGGGCCTTTGAGGTGAGGGAAAAATGGTGTATATGTTGGCTAAGGTCGAAATCTATTTTTTTATGGGACTCTCTTATTCAGGGAGAGGTCCCCAACATGATTCCCCACATGGATGGGGGGACTATAGTGAAATTTCTGGTTGAATGGTATTGTATCGGTAATGAAACCATTACAGGAGGATCTATCGAGATCACATACATCATGGATTTTATCCCACGGGTAGTGGATGCCATGGTTGTTCCGATATAAGAATCCTTGGGTACCCGAAGGATCATGGGTGTCTAGATGAAAACCATGGAGTGTGTGCTCCAGGATCATCACTATGCATGGGATTCCTAATGAGAGAAGTAATGTTTTCACAACTGACACGATGCATGGGGAAGATTGAGGGAGACTTTTTTTTTATTTCCATACTTTTGAATATTTTTATTTG
>SNQJ01S0015064.1:42073-55871 GCA_010110895.2 Picea sitchensis | reverse complement strand
ACTTTTGAATATTTTTATTTGATTGGGTGGTTCTCTTATGCCCATATATTATCTTAGCTGCAGCTAGGTTGATGCAACCATGGATGAGACAGTGGGAGACTTGATAATGACCCAAATATGATCCTCCCCCCGAGGAGGATTGGGATTGCCAAGGTGAGCATTTATTTGATTATTCATGGTATTTTAGTTTTTGGAATTTTTTCTCATGTTTTTTATTTTCTGACACATTAATGATGGGTAATTATGTTTGTTATTTCATATGTTGGAACACAAGGGTGAGAGGCTCCCATGGTGAGATATATCTCGGTGTCGATGAGGGTGATAGTTGTTATCACTCTGTAAATTTCCTTGGCTGCAAAAGAAAATCTCATAGGTAACCACAAACCAACTTTAGGTTGGAAATTGGCCTTTCCAACCAGAGAGGGCTCTCTCAATGAATCCATTGTCTAATTATAACTCAACTATAGCTCATGCGCTTAGTATAGAGTCCAAATCTATAAATAAAGATAGGGTTTTTAAGATGTGGTGGTAGAGTTGAGTGAAACACCCATTGGGCATGGAGTCATAATAAAGAGAGGTCAAATCAAAGCTTTCAAAACTGGTTGATATGAAAAAATGTACTTGATAGGGTAGGTAGCTAGAAATTTGTCAGTCATCATAGGAATTATAGTATGGTGGTGGGAAGAAAGAAACACATCAATGATAACAGAGAACTAAGTAGTGGATGAGTTCTGTCACAATATTATAAGACTAATGTAGTAAATCTGAATGTGAGATAAATAACATCAATAGTGAATTATCTATGTATAATCATTCAATCATAATAGAATAATAGACATAATGATGAACAAGATGGAAAACATTCACAAAGAAAACATACTGCAGATCACCAACACAAGAATATCTGAGACAAAATTTCCAAAAAATCTGCTCAAAATCTTTTCATTAACATTCAAAAATATATACAATAGCCAAAAAGTATTTTTCCTCAAGTCCTAAACCCCCCTCTCAATACTTGTTTTCATTACAATATATAGCATTAAACTACCATATAACTCCATGGAGTCGAAATAGTTATGGTTTCACATTCAAGAAAGAGTTACAAACTAACTCCTATTTTTCAGGATTTAGTTTTAACTAATTAAATTTGGAAAATATGTAAAATTAGGTTGTAAAGATCCTTTCGAATATCCCAAACCATGACACCTGTGCAAAAACTGAGAGAGTTTTTTGTAGATGAACCCTTGATTAAGAAAAATCTCTTTTAGTTTGTTGAGATCAATCACCATATGCTCGGAATCTGAGCTTGAAGTTGGCTGCAAAAACAATCAACCACAGGAAATTTTGTAGCAAGCAGGGTTAGATGATTTAAAAGGTGGAAAACAACTTTGAAAACCTAATTTAATGGCTAGATGACTTTTCCACATAGGCAACACTAAATCCCATTGATACATAATATATTAGCAGAACGAAATGAATATGGAATATTATCAAAATATGCTTAACGCAAAATAACAGATATACAGTAAAACTGGTTTCTATTCAATAAGGAAATAAGCTGAAACTGTAAAAATGCAGCGGAAACAAGCTTGCTAGAATGGTGGCAGCTTATCTATGAGAAGAGATGTGACGGATGTGCTCATTTGCAAGAATATCATTACAATGAGGCTCTAAAGGCCTTTTTACAATAAACAGGAATGTCAAAAACTATATACATCCAAAAAACCTAACCCTAGGAGATGAAGCGCCAAAAGTCATGTGGGCCCCATTTGGGTAAGTTAGTACATCGACTTCCCGGGGTCATAAATTTTGCATATGATATTCGTTTTAGGCACACGATAGCCCATTGGAAAGGTATATCCGAGGAATACACATTTTGCTTCTATCTATTGGTGATCATTTTGACTATGACAAGCCCTAAAAAACGTTGTTTAGGGCCTCAAAACAACCCCGCAAGTCAGGGACCCAAAAACTAGGGAAAAAACTGCCAAACTGGAAAACTGCCAAAATGATCCAGTTGGAATAGGTGGGAGGCCACCAAAATCCATATGGATCAATCCTCCCCCCTTAGGAAGCAATGGTCTCCATTGTCTTGATTTCCCTCATCATATGAGGAAATTTATATTAAATTTCGCCCCAGGTGAGCCACTTGCCTTGGTGCAAGAGTTGTCTTTCTTTGACAACTTGATAAAGATGGATCCTTTGTTGGTGAGTACCCTTGATATGTTTGTCCACAATATGATCATTGGATTTTTGTTGTATTCAGTCGAGGTTGAGCTATTTTGGTGTCATTTTTTCTGCTATCTCTGAGGTGTCCAATAATGGTGGGAAATATGGTCGAAGGATATCCATGTTGAACACTGGGTGCAAGCCAAGGAAAGGAGGAATGTTGAGATCAAAATAATTATCACCCATAGCCTTGGTGATGGTGTACAACCCATAATGGAGTGGGAGAAGATTCCAATGGGGTCCTGTAAGGAGCTCTTTATGCAAGTGCAACCAAACTTTGTCGCCCACCTGAAACTTATGTGGCACCCGGTGTTGATCATGGTGTTTCTTGTACTTGTCCTTAGACTTTTGTAGGATCCTGAACCTATTGGAAGATGTGATGGATCCACTCAATGAACCGAGTGGATTTGTCCACTTCATTTGGAGCAGGAGATGAATCGGTCGAGGTGACCTCAAGGGGTAGTGCAACATCTATGGAACCCAATGATTGGAATCCCAACCCCACCTAAAAGGGGCTATGGTCAGTTGAGCTATGCAGGGCTTGGTTGTAGCTATGTTGAACATAGGGGAGACTCTCATCCCATGTGCAAGGGTGCTTGGGATTATACATGCGCAGGATATGCACAATCATTCGATTCACAACCTCGATTTGGCCATCTGTCTGGGGGTGGAAGGTCGTGGATTTGGTGATATTGGTGTCCAACAGTGACCAGAGACTTGACCAGAATGTGTTGAGAAATCGATTTTCCCAATATTAGACAATGGTTTGTGGGATTCCAAAATGTACCCAGACTCGTTCTAAGAATAGCTTGGCAGTGGCCTCTACTGTGATGCTCTTCTTGCAGGTGGCCGGAATCGCCATCTTAGAAAAGAAATCCACAACCACAAAAACACAGTCATTGCCCCGCTTGGTGGATGAGAGGCCCAAAATGTAGTCCATTGAGATGGATTCCCATGGCTCGTCAGGAGTAGGAAAAGGGGTGTACAGGCCCTATTCTTAGTGGTTGGTTTGGAAATAGCCCAGGTAGTGTAGGACCCAATATACTTGTTGACATCCTCTAGAAGTTTTGGCCAATAGAAATGTTTTTGCAACATTTCCATTGTCTTTTCGACGTCGAAGTGTCCTGCCACCCAACTGTAGTGGGCTTCCCAGATAAACTTCGCTCGCTCGCTTGATGGAATGCATATATGGCCCAGATGACACAACAACATGTCCTGAAGATGGAAATTAGTGACAATTACGTTTGCGCCCAAAATTTGGTAGGTGTTGGTGAAGTCCAGGTATGTCTCATAGAATTGGGGCCATCTGGAGGTCGCATGGCCACAAGATTCTATCATTGTGGTGAGTTTCACGACTGATAGACTGCTAAGGCAATCAATGACGCAGTGGGTGCTTCCCATTTTATACTTGATGTTGAGGTGGAATTACTACAACTATGTGGACCACTTCTAATGGTGGTCATTCTGCAATTTACCTTTTGTCTGCATGAACTGCAGTGGCTTATGATCAGTGTGGATGACTATCTCCTTCCCAAGAATGTAATGTCTCCACTAGCGACAGGCTTGCACAATGGACCACATTTTTTTTTTGTAAGTAGGTTATTTACGGTAAACATCTGATAGTGTCTCATTATTACAGGCCATGGGGTGGTCGTGTTGAGTGAGAACGACGCCCACAACATAGTCTAAAGCATCTGTCTAGATATCAAAGGGTTGTTGCAGGTCTGGTAGTGAAAGTATTGGGGATGAGCACAAGTGTTGCTTCAAATCATCGAATGTTTGTTGTTGGGACCGACCCCACACAAATTTCTCCTTACCACCACCCATGTTTACTTGGCTGAGGACCCATGCAATATGGGAGAATCCCAACATGAACTTGCGATATAAATTGGTAAGGCCCAAGAAGATTTGAAGCTCAGTGAGTGTGGTTGGGGCTAGTTAGTCATGGATGACTTGGATTTTGGCTAGATCTACATGTACGCCATGTTGATCAATGATGTATCCCAGGTAATGAACCCTATCCATTTCAAAGGAGAATTTTTCCAAGTTGGCATAGAGTTGGTGCTACTGCATGGTGTGTAGAACCTAT
The DNA here is from genome assembly GCA_010110895.2 of Picea sitchensis. Classification (NCBI taxonomy): domain Eukaryota; kingdom Viridiplantae; phylum Streptophyta; class Pinopsida; order Pinales; family Pinaceae; genus Picea; species Picea sitchensis. Next base: position 51,553 of record SNQJ01S0015064.1, on the reverse strand, counting down.
TGAATATGATACAAGTGTTCTACCCAAGTCTTGTTGTAAATGAGGATGTCAGTAAGATACACCACTACAAAATTATTGGTGAATGGTCGCAGGATATCATCCATCATCCTCATGAAAGTGGTTGGAGCATTTTTCAAACCAAAGGGCATGACCAACCATTCAAAAATACCTTCCTTTGACTTGAAGGCGATATTCCATACATCTTTCTATTCTATCGGGACCTGGTGGTAGCCAGACTTCAGATCAATCTTACTGAAGTATTTTTCCCCCGTGAGTTGATCAAGGAGGTCGCAATTCGGAGAATAGGGTACCAGTTTCTAACTGTGATTTTATTCAGGGCCCAGTAATCAATGCAGAGTTGCCAAGTTCCATATTTCTTTTGTACTAGCACGATTGGACTCTCGCAAGGTGATGAGTTGAGACAGATGTTCCCCTTTTGAATCATTTCTTGGATCTTTTGCTTGATCTCCTCATTCTCTAACAAAGAGCGGTGGTAGACTGTCTCATTCGGCAGCAATGCGTCGGGGGTCAGATTGATGGGGTTCTTGACCTAAAAGTACAGAGGTACCCTGGTAGGTGAGGAGAAGATATCTGAGTATTCTTCCACAACCTTATCCACTTACTTCTGTTGTGTGGAGAGGTCGGTCGCGGAGACCCTGGATGTGGTTGTGATATTTCTCTCATTCTGAGAGTGAATCACTAAGAAGACAAAATTCCATGTCTGAGAGATGACCTTTCTGCATTTCTTGGCAAAGATCAAGGAAATAACACTGGGTGGGACTGCCTCGAGTATCCTATACAATTTCTTGTTCAAAGTAATAATAACACTGCGAGGCCTAGACTCATATACAACATGATGTTTCCATAAATATGGTTGTCCCAAAAGAACATTACAAACTTTGAGAGGGGAAACATCACACAATACTGCGTCTTTAAATGGCTTGATGTCGTATGACAGACAACATTGTTGGTTGATGCAAATTTCACTTCCTTGGTGGAGCCATCCGATGGTGTAGGGTTGAGGGTGTGGCGTTGTCATCAGGGCGAGTCACTTGACAAACTATTATGATATGAGGTTCTTCTGGCTACCGCTATCAATGATGAAGTGCAGCAGGGTACCCTTCAACCAAATCTGTGAACGAAAAAGGCGCTTTCCTTCCTTTGGCACATCTGGTTCATCAGGATGGAGCTTAGTGGTAGTAACAGTAGCACTATGTTTTGTGTCTATGATATGTCTCCCCCTTTCTGGTTCTGACTCAGAGTCAGAACCCACATCTGATTCATAAGCTTTCACCTCAGCCACCGGCAACTACTTCGAGCGCCAATCATCAGTGTTATGCCAAGGGCTCTTATGGAAGTCACAGCATTTCCCAATATATTTCTTTGTCTTTTTGGTGTCCTTATTTTCTTGCATCTTGGAATAGTTATCCTAAGGCTATCTGTCTTTTCTCTGTCCTTTGTTCTATGGGTTGGGGCTGCTCTTTCCTAGATTTTGTTGTGCGGGGTTCCCAGGCCCAAATTCCTGCGTCTTTTGTTTGAGCTTATGCTCGATTTTGATGACATATCCATAGGTCGTGCCCAAGGATGATATGTCCACAAAATTTGTTTCGGCCTGGATGTATCTATGTAGACCGCAATGATACTTAAGCACCAGATGTCACTCAGAATATTTGATACCCAACTTGCTATGCAAGGTATGCTATATATTTGTGAACTCGAGAACCACTTAGTCTCTTTCCTGCCGCATCGTGGTCCATTTTTTGTACAGGCCATCATAACCTCCAACATGGTAGTATTGTTCCTTAATAGCATCCCAGAAGGACTCCCAGGTGACTGCAACTGTAAATAATGAGGTTTCCTCTCTTTCCTTTTTCTCAGAAAAATTTTCCCACCAATCTTTGACATGGGGGGCGGATTTGAGGAGTGAAAAAGTAATCTTTTCTCTATTCGAGAAGTTATGGATAGATAAATACCCTTCTAGCAGATTCAACCATTTTTCTACCACATCTGTGTCTATCTGACCTTCAAATATAGGAATATCGAATTTGATTTGTACCTTGAAGGGGGTGACGCCTCCGTTTGAGGAAGATGTGTCACCCGTTGGTAGTCACCAAAGGATTTGCGCAAAACTATCCATCATCTCATTCCTATGTTGCATGAGGGCCTCCTCGAGCAACATTTTTAAGGGATCTCCTATCCCGTCGTCTTTGTTTTCTTCCTCCATGAGAGGTCGTTTGGGCGTGCGAGAAATTTTGTACTAAAGAGAAACAAGCTCGAGACCCAATTCTTTGTAACATGACCTCGTTGGGGACATGCATTAAGAACGACAAGGATAAGACCGCTCTGATACCACTAATCCATAATATATTTCCAGAACGAAATGAATACAGATTATTATCAAAATATGCTTAACACAGAATAACAAATATCCAGTAAAATTGGTTTCTATTCAATAAGGAAATAAGATGAAACTGTAAAATGTAGCGGAAACAAGCTTGCTATAATGGTCGTGGCTTATCTCTGAGAAGAGATGTGACGGTTGGGCTCATTCGCAAGAATATAATTAAAATGAGGCTCTGAAGGCATTTTTACAATAAACAAGAAATTCAAAACCCTCGACATCCAAAAAACTTAAGCCTAGGAGAGGAAGCGCCAAAAGTCATGTGGGATACATTTGGGTAAGTTAGTACATCAACTTCTCGGGGTCGTAACGTTTGCATATGATCTTCGCTTTAGGCATGCGATAGCCCATTGGAAAGGTCTATTTGAGGAGTACACATTTTTCTTCTATCTATCAAAGTTCATTTTGGTTGTGGCGAGCCCCAAAAACACGTTGTTTAGGGCCTCAAAACGACCCTGCAAGTCAGGGACCCGAAAACTAGGGAAAAAACTGCCAAACTGGAAAACTGCCAAAATGAGCCAGTTGGAATAGGTGGGAGGCCACTGACATCCATATGGATCACCCATTCTTGAAAACTAATTATGACTAACCGTTATGAGAATTAGGAAATTTTGCAGCGGTTTGACAGTTAACAAGTGGATGTTGTGAAATGCTAGGAGATTTTGCAATGGAATTCAAATTGATGAGTAATGGTATAAAATTGATTTGAGAGTTTAGGTAAGACTTAGTACACATTATAACATGCTCTTAAGAATCTTTAGGTAATGTGATGTCATAAGACCTAGTCTTACCATTACATATGATAACTATACAACCCCATGACCATGATGTGACTAACTTGACTTGACAACACCCTTGATATGACTAATCATCCACTCATGAATCAAAACTCAAGTTCTCTTAGATAGTACTAAAAGAATCAACAAAATAAAATAAAAAAATGTTTTGACTTTGTAAATTTATACTCACTAACATAGGCTCCAATAGGCATGTTATCCTCCGTGTGAGGTAGCAAAGAACCTATAGATAAAGTTCCTTCATCCAACTTGTCTCTGTAATTTATTCATCATTCCCATCATTTGAAATCAAATTTGTTCCTTCCAGCTGAGATATACCATAACAGTGCCAAATACATTGGGTGATGGATTATTATTGTTGCTAATCTACTTCACACCAAACTGCACTGAAAAATAAATGCTCGAAAATGAGCTTATTAAAGCACACCACCTACTCTATTGTGCTAACAACAAATATCCATCATGTGTAATATTTCCAATGCAACCATGAAACCATTTCACTGATTACATGAATTTCTTGTAATCAAAGGAAAAGAAAAAAATACACTTGCAACAAAAATTTCATTGCCAGTTCACACTTACAACTGCAAATGGATTGCATGCCCAAAGATGCAACATCAAGGCTTCTTGGAAAATAAAAATCCATCCAATCAACAATTGGATCATGGATAACCTGAGAAAAATCCAACTAATTTGAAATACCAATATGCTCTGTAATTTCTTCTTCATTAATTGAAATTGTGTCCTCTTGTTGTATTGAAAACATTCCATGAATACCAACTACTTTAAAAAAAATTAGGGATAGAAAATTATTCTTTATTGTGCTGCATATTTTCTTTGTGTTGCATATTTTCTTGGTGTTGCATATTTTCTTGAGCAAAAAAATTGTTAGAAACATTTATAGCTGCAAGATTAACATGAAGATCAAGAGGCAGTAACACACTTTCATCAAATTCCAAGGAGATATAACATACTCAACAAATTCTTCATCCAGAGTAACATGTAAGGAAGAAAAAATTGGGTCTTCTTTCTCAAATTCTTCATCGAAAATGAGCTCATTGTTTTCTTACAAATCTGTAATGGGATTTTCTTGCAAAGAAGAATCGTTTAGTTGATCATGTAGCCTATCATCCTTATTATCTTCATGTGACTTTGTTTGAAGAGTGTCATCTACTAGTGTGTTGCTTTCTTGAAACTCTATGTCATGAGTTGGTTTACTGTCTAAATGTTTTGTACATACAACTTCATAAATATTCCTTTGATAAACCTCTTCTTGAACAACTAGCTCAGTAAAAGAATTAATTGATTTGAACTATGTTTGACCATTTAAAATGTTATCATTTGGATATAAATGAGTGATTTGATTCTCTATAGTCTCTTCCTGATGTTGAAAAGAATTATCATACAAGGCTTCTATGATTTCCTCATCCATAAATTCTTCAACACCATAAATATTTTCAAGATGTTGAATGAAACTATCAAAATGTTCACAACAGTTTTCAACCAACAATAAAGATGAATAAGATTCTTTAAAATGCTCATAGAACACTGTATGAAAATCTTTGAGAGAATCTAAACTAGTAGGTGGCAACTTTTCATACCAAGATCTTGCCTTTCCTTCTAAGGTTTCCATAAACATCTTCATCGGGAAGTCTTCATGAAAATTAACCCTCAACTTACGTGTATGTGTATGAAATTTGATCAAATGTAAAGCAACATCTTCTCTTTTTTTATCTTTGAATTTTGGCAAATATTTTTTCCAATATATACAAGGCGTTCGATTTGGAAAACCAAGAATATGTGACTGATTCATAGGAACATACCTTATAGATTGAGAATCCATCTTCAGAAAGTGAAGTCACTAATAAACTCTTTAAAGTCCATATTCTTTGGATAGTGTAGTCACCATGAAAACTGTGAAGGTATATTCTAAAAATGGAGTTGTCAAGGTAAAACAATAGAGCCAATTTATGTGTCTAACTCTTTGTCTACTCTCAGGAGTAAAATATGATCTTTGTCATTCTTTCCCAAGGAATATTTCACCTTCGCTCCCCGAAAATGACGCCAAAATTTTATCACTCTGTAAATTTCCTTGGCTACAAAAGAAAATTTCAGAGGTAGTTGTAAACCAACTTTAGGTTAGAAATTGTCCTTTCCAACCAGAGAGGGCTCTCTCAATGAATCTATTATATAATGATAACTCAACTATAGCTTGTGTGATTAGTATAGTGGCAAGATATGTAAATAAATATATGGTTTTTAAGATGTGGTGGTAGGGTTAAGTGAAACACCCATTAAGCATGGAGTCATAATAAAGATAGGTCAAATCAAAGATTTCAAAACTGGTTGATATGGACAAATGTACTTCATAGGCTAGGTAGCTATAAATCTATTAGTCATCATAGGAATTTTAGTATGGTGGTGGGAATAAAGAAACACATTGATAATAACAGAGCACCATGCAGTGGATGAGTTATGTCACAATATCAGAAGACTAAAGTAGGAAAATTGAATGTGAGATAAAGAGAGCATCAACAATGAATTCTTTATCTATAGTCATTCGATCATAATTGAAGAATAGACATAATGATGAACAAGATGGAAAAAATTCACAAAGAAAACATACTGCAGACCACCAACACAAGAATCTTTGAGACAAAATATCCAAAAACTCTGCTCAAAATCGTTTCATTAACATTCAAAAATATATACAACAACCAAAAAGTATTTTTCCTAAAGTCCTAAACCCCCCTCTCAATACTTGTTTTCATTGCAATATATAGAATTACATTACCATCTAACTCCATGGAGTCGAAATAGTTAGGGTTTCACATTCAAGAAGGAGTTACAAACTAACTCCTATTTTTTAGGGTTTAGTTTTAACTAATTAAATTTGGCAAAAATATGTAAAAATAGGTTGTAAAGATCCCTTATAATATCCTATACCATGACACCTGTGAAAAAAATGAGAGAGGTTTTTGTATATGAACCTGTTCTTAAGAAAAACATTTTTTTGTTTGTTGATATGAATCATCATCTGCTCAGAATCAGAGCTTGAAGTTGACTGCAAAAACAGACAGCTACAGGAAATTTCACAGCAAGGAGTCTTAGATTATTTAAAAGTTGGGAAAACAACTTTGAAAACCTGATTTTGTGGCTGGATGAATTTGCCACATATGCAGCACCGAATCCCATGCTTGAAAACTCATGATGACTGACCATGATGAGAATTAGGAAATTTTGCAGCAGTTTGACAGTTAACAGGTGGATACTGCGAAATGCTAGGAGATTTCACAACGGACTTCAAATTGATGAGTAACGGTATAAAATTGATTTGAGAGTTTAGGTAAGACTTATTACACATTATAATATTCTCTCAAGACTCTTTAGGTAATGTGATTTCATAATACCTAGGCTTATCATTACATATGATTACTATACAACCCCATGACGATGATGTGACTAACTTGACTTGACAACACCCTTGATAGGACTAACCATCCACTCATGACTCAAAACTCAAGTTCTCTTAGATAGGACTACAAGACTCAACAGCAAAAAAATAAAAATGTTTTGACTTTGTAAATTTATACTCACTAACACTAGCAGCGATAGGTCGAGAGGCACCTGTTAGAGTTGGATGGTGCAAAGGCCATCAAGATGTAGAGGTTATGCATTATAATTATCTACGAGAATTTTTATATGACAAGGGAGCAGTTGAGAAGGAGGGAATGATCCAAGGTCAATTGGAGGACCTCTGTTAGCATTTTTACTGGGCACTCCATGGGGTGTAGGATGAAAAGTGGAATGAGGTGCGGGAGGAGGCATTGGAGTTATGTATAGGGCTTGATAAAGATTGGAGCCTATTGGTGCGATGGGATGTAGTAGTAGGATTGATGAACCTCGGGTGGATGAGGCCTCTTGCAGGTGAGGAGCCTCCAACTAGCAGGGATCCTCTGATTGGGGGTTCCCAGAGATTGTCCCCCCTTAGGGGTGGATGCTAGTGATGTATGGGTGGGGCCCATTTTTTGTATATTTCTATGTATATGGGTAAGGCCTACATTTTTGTATATGGCATGTATAGGGGAAATGCCCCCATTTTTATTACATGATAGTCGAGCACGCGCATAGTGAGGTTCAACCCATTTGTATTGATGTACCCAATTTTTTAAATTTTTTATACACACACACATTCATTTTTTCATCTCATGATGGTGTAACTAAATAATGTGAAATTGTGTTTATGATGATATGCTTGTGTTCATGTATCAATTTTTCATACATTATTTTGATATGATGATGAAAAAACATATATACGTGTATAGATATATAACTCATGATAAACAATGTTTGGTTAGTGCAACAAATGAAAATCTAGAATTCCATTTGCAATATGATCTGCAACCTATTTTTCACTTATAGTAATATGTGTGAATGTGATGGATTCAAAATTCCTTGATAGAAGCTTAACATTACCATTTTCTTAATCTATTATTATCTCAGAGTCCCTCGTGATTTATAGTCTTGGTATTCCTCTATCAACTACATTTTTTAATAGCACCCATAAGGAACACAACTCAGTGTTGTTATTTGTGCATTGTCCAAATGTTGCTTTAAAATAACTATGATGATTTTTAGTCAAGAATAAAATGCCACCTGATCAACAAGTGCTCGTGGTGCCATAACTTGCTCCATCAAAGTATCTCTGGGACTTTGAAAAATCAATATTCATATGTTTTGATATTATGGGATATTTAACCTTCACGGGATTTCAAATTCCTCCATAAGAATATCTTACTTGGTGATTTACCTAAATAGGAAGCATTTATTTTCCTTGGAATATCGTTTCATTCCTAACTAACTAGATTGTCCAGGCCAATGTACAAGGTAGAACCTTATGTTCTAAAATTGTTTTGTTCATGCACCAATCTTTAAAACAATCTGAGATGGTCTCTCCTAACCACTTTGCATTTCCATTTGATAATTGCATAGCTTCGCAAACACTTCTTTTAAACCAGGGTCACAGTGAATCAATTGATTCATCATTATTTTTACAAAGGATGCACTACGAGGACCCTCCCATGATCTCTTCCCATAGTTGTCCCAAGTAATAAATTTATTGGATAGAGCCTACCATAAGAATATTCTAGATTTTAAATGGCTATCCAACTTCCAAATTAACTTCCACCACCATGCATACAAAATTTAGTAATTTGTTTTAAACCTATAGTTCTCGTCACTATAACAACGAAAAAGCATGGAAAGTATAACATTCTCATGGCAACAAAAACTTATCATTTTTGTTTTTCCACGGATGTTTTTTGCTATATAGACGGATGTTTGTCACTCTATAGACGAAAATTTGTAAAAAATAAAAATAAAAGTTACTGCAACAAATGCTTATCATTTGTGTTTTGTCACGGATGTTTGTCGCTATATAGACAAAACAAAATTATTCAGGAACACAAACAAATGGCACATGACAACCATTTTTCATGGATATTGCCACGATGAGTTCTTCTTTGTGGATATAGCGCAAAAAAATATTCATGAAAAATAAAACCCAATTTTGTGGCAAGTGCAACGAATAAGTGTCGCAATAGCAACAAAGAAGAGTGGAAAATTTGGTCATATTTAGTAGTGAGTTATGATTGCCACGCTCCGTGAAAGATATGAGGGGATGCATGCAAATATGTAATGGGTTGGGTTTTTTGTCACTAGAAAAGTAAAGAAAAGTGTGGATAGAGAGTTAGCAAGCAAGAGTTGAGCGAGTGCTCAAAGTTCAATCTTGTATTAGTTTTTTATGTTAAGAGATAATGTGTTTTAATGAGAGAAATATGTTAGCGCATGGCACGTCTCTCTTTCGATTACCATTGATGTTTCTTGAGTAGGATTTGGCCTATGTTTTATGAGAATGTATTCACATGCCTTTGAGTTTAACGAATGAAAGTTGAAGCACATGTATCTCTATATGTTGATGAGTTATAGCTTCAATTTAGGATTGTTTATATTATATTGCGTAGAAATCTTATGGTAGTCTTGAATGAATGAATGGTTAGTTAATGGAGATTTCATGTATGTGTTATTCCTTCACGTCCCACACAAGACTTATGGTCTATATGATTCTCATGGCATCTCTGGTTAGACCTTCTTCAGTCCTTGAAGATTGAATATGTCGACTCCTATGGTGTTTTTGTTGGTAAATTCTATCGAACCTTGGGTCTAATACCCCCATAAAGAGCCAACAAGTAGGCCCGGATGCAGTTGTGCGACAAGTGAAAA
>SNQJ01S0015064.1:22989-37845 GCA_010110895.2 Picea sitchensis | reverse complement strand
TTTTTTTTCATAGAGGAGTTATAAGACCTATTGTAAAGAGAATTTGTTAGTATGATTTATTTTTATAATGGAGTTATAAGGTAGTTGTCAAAAAAAAAAAAGGGTTTCCACAAATGGGTCTTTTTTTCTTTTAGGATCTTTGTGTGCGTCTTTCTCTTGGCATACACAACAGGATACATAAACAACACACTCTCAGTACAGTGATTACTTGTTTACAAGTAACGCACGAGAAGATTGATATGTTCAAACTTCAAAATAAAATGTTATCTGATGATTTAAGTTTGCTTCGACACCAACAATGTGATTTTAATAAACACAATGACATCAAGGATGAGAATGAAGACGCTCAGTTGACTAGTGATGAAAGTCATAAACATGAAGATCAGTTAGATGAAGTCCCTAGGTCAGAAAAAGTTGAGGATAAATGTATTGTTCGACCATGGGAAGAATTACGCTTTAAACGAAATAGATATGGACTAGGATATGAAAATGATGCTAACAACCTTTTTCATATTCCTAATTATTGCGAACATGTTTTCTTTGTGAGTGGAGGGTTTTTGAATGATGATAAGAAGACAGATCTTGAGGATATTGGTAAGGAATAGGTACAGGATATTGTTGATGAAGATGTTGTTACATATATTCCAGATCATGATAATAAGTCAGATAAAGAATCCATACAGTGAAAACAATGTCACCGGTTTGGCCATGATAAGTCAAACTATTTTGATCTTCACCCATGTAGATTTTGTGGGAAGAAAAATCACCCCTTGGTAAGGTGCCAAAAGCGCAAGCGGAAACAACTTCATTTTGAATGGTTAGGTAATTGGCGTTGGCGTTTGGAAGCCAATTTATTATAGCAGTCTTATCGTCGGATTTATACACAAGTACAGCCGTACTTGATTGGAGATATTTCTACAGTTGATGGACATGAATGTTTTTCAATATTTGATGATTTAGGGTATGATTGGGGCCCAGTTGATGTAGTCTTCTGAGTTGAAGATCGAGTCTTCAGACTCAGTCGAAATATAGTTTGATGTGTTGGATCTCTTCTTGGCCATACTAGTGAATGACGGTCAAGGGAATTGGAGCCACTTGTTCCTGACAGGGAGGAAATCTAGTTGAGTCAGGTTCCAAGTTTGATTTTGAGTCAGGTTCCAAGTTGATTTAGAGCCTATGAACAGATGTCAAGTATGCAACCTAGTTCCTGGTATGCAGTCTTGTTCTTGAACATATTGTTGTTGATATGGTTTGTGGTCAGCTTAAAACCACCAATTGAGCAAAAGACATGAAGTTTTGCTTGTTACATTTTCAAAAAATTTAGCCTTGAGCTCTTGTTAGTTTATGGTCAACTTAAAACCATGCCATTTAGTAGAAGAAATCAACTTTTGCTAGACATTCGGTTTGTGGTCATCCCAAAAACCACCAAATGAATTTGTGGTCACCCTTAAACCACCAATTTAGTAGAAGACATCAGCTTTTGCTATTTTTTCAGAGTTCAGAGAGCATCTTCAATCAGTCCTTTGAATATTCGCTTGACACATGTGATTGTCAAGTAGTGACAGTTTTTCAGGCAATAACGAACTTATGAGTAAGGGGGGATGTTAAAACTCTAATCATAAGTTAGTTGGTTTAGTTGGTTTACCTAACTGTTATACAGTTACATAACAGTTATGGTCTTCGTGTATTATATATGTATGTCTATGTACATGATTATTTGCAGCATTGATGAATATGGAGTATGCCTTTTCTGCCAGTATTTATTTATCTCTGTTCATCATGATTTCTTGATTGCTTCTATTATTTCCATTATGTTTCTGTTTTGTTTTTTTCATTATGAATCTAACAATCTCTTAGCCTCATGGTACTCTTCCTCTCCTTGTAGACCCAAATTGTTTTTGTTTTTCCATCCCTGATCTACTACATCTTTTTTAGGTGACAAATACCCTACATTTTAGGGAGTCAACCAAATTTTCTAGTAACCTATATTGAATTGCATATCCCACCCAAGGGTTTTCCACTCTTCATACTTTATCACCATTTCCTACTCTCCAAGACAACCAATTCCCAACTAGAGGGAATGCTTTACTAAATCCTTCCAAATATTAGGGGCTACTGCCATGGATTTCATGAGTAGTCTTATCCAATATTCAAAGGGAAAAGTTCATTATATTTTTGCAACATTACTTGATTCCATATGCCATCATGATTTAAGAGTAGGGAAAAATTCAACTTCCATCTCTCTACTTCTTTTAGTTTTTCTATCTTTATCCATTTAATAAATGGGATACCTTCCTTTTCTATAAAACCCTTTTTCCTTATTTTCTCTAACATACATTTAAAGAAAGCCAATAAATAGGAATGAATACAAGTATTGACTTAATAACATTTTGAGACTCTTTTTATACCATCTCATACGACCAATTCCAATATTTGATCCTATATCATTTTGTTTCAGCATAAACCCCAAGTACTTTATACCATTATCAAAATAAGGTACATTAAAAGGTAAGACTTTGCTAATCCTATGATAGCCCACTAAACAAGGTTGTAGATTTATTGGAATTCACTTCCATTACAATAGCTTTACAATAAAGATCCATAATTTCCTTATATTTCCAGCTTCCCTGAATGCCAATGCCAAAAAAATGACACTATTCACAAATCATAAATGAGACAAAGTGAAATTTATCCCTACTATGATCCCATTTATAGCTCCTTCTCTTTTATATTCTCTCACAACCCAACTTAAACCCTCTACTACTAGAAAAAAGAGGAATATGTACATAGGACATCCCTATATAAGACCCCTTGATGGACTAAAAACATGGATGTTGATACATTAATCAAAAGTACAAATACGACTAAAGAAAAGCATCCCATGATCCAATTCACCCATTTATAAGTTCATACCAATATGTTTAATCTTTTATATCGAGTACAACCAGCTGGCCCTATCATGTGTAATGTATGTTGATACTGAGATGGGAGTGAATCAATATCAAGTACAATTTAAAACCTTTTTCAACTTATACTTAAACCATTCAACTATATCTAATGAGAAATGAACAATAGTATAAGAGTTACACCAATACACCACAATACACCATGCACAATATATAAGAAATAATCAATAGTTATTGTTCAAGGGAAGTAATGACTTCCAAAGGTAGCTACAGTTTCCAAATGTAAAGGGAGCGATAAACCTCCAAGAGGAATATACAGTACTCCAATATCAAGAGAGGATTTAACTCTCCATCCTTGCCCCTTCCTTCGACCCAAAAACAAGTTATAGAGAGAATAGTAGACTTTGTTCAATTATGGTTTATTCAGGAGACCAAACTTGCACATAATGCCTCGTGCTCAATATTTAACATCAGATTCTGAAACTCGCACACAAGAAACTACAGTCCGTACTCTTTCCAATGCAATATGTCCCACTTCATTTGGATTCTCTATGAAGAAGTTATGACTGTTTTACCTGGAACACCTATTTATTGACTAGTTTCAGGATTGGTCAAAAACCCTATCTTCCACAAAGTGTATCTCCATAATTATAGTGAACCAAGAGCTAAAATCTTCCACAAAGTGTGTATCTCCATAATATAGTGAACCAAGAGCTGTAAATTCTACCACTGTACTTTGATATGTCTCTCAATACCATAGTAATTTCACCATCTGAATCATTTGTTTGATGCTATGAACAAAATGTAGATGACCTGAAAATAAATATTACCTTTAGGAATACATCAACAAAACATCATCCCTCCCTTTGAAATCCGCCTTCTTTACTACTTAAATTCAATTTGTGTATCAAATGAATGTATAATGATATTTATCATACCCATTTATGTCACTTTTAACATTAGGGGCTTCCACCTAATAATTCTATTATTTCTTTGTAATTCTTTCTTTAATTATCTCTCGTGGCCTACATGTACTTCCTTCTTCAATTCACTTTGTCATCTTCTGTACCCATTTCTCCTCAACCATGAGGATCCACGGACATGCCACATACTAACACCAAAAATATGATGTATACTTTATCCATCCATGGTTCATCTATATGTGCATTTTCCTTCATGTCCAAATACCTTCTACTGTCTTGGTACCCAAAACCCATGACTAGGTTGACATCAATGATACAACAACCAATCTTCCAACAATATCTCCTTTTGTCATTGATGGAAACACTCATGCTCCCTCCCTATCATCATGATCCCATTCCTCTCCCCTTGATATCAATGGCAAAGGGTAGGGGTCTCCCCGAAGTTTAATGGAAATGTAACTCTCTTCTTTGGGTTGGTCCCTCCTTAACATGTGTCACTCAATAATACTTCATCCCATTTCTATCTCTTTGGGACATTTTTCCTTGAACTACTTTCATGGTTTGTATCTCTCTCTCTTCTCGCATGCTCCAGGATGTATGTTGTTCTGGCCTCTTGTTGCAAAATTTGCAACCAATCTTCCCAATTATTTTCTCCTCGATTTACATTTTCAGAGTCAAACGTAAGAGTGTATCCTTGATCACACATTTCCTTACTAACACCGTGAGGAGATTATGCTTCGTATATTCAACCAATAGGACTTTCCTACTTTACATTTTCACTCCAAGCTTTATGGAATTCCTTCTTCCAAGTATTTTAGTGGGGATGAGTCATCTCCAAATTTAACATTTCCACCCTTTTCTTCAAGTCGACAAATTTTCTTTAACTTCCTATTACAAGGATGAGCACCTAACGTCATGAACCATCCATCTCTCTCTCTTTGCATCTCTTTAGCCACCAAATGCTATTTGGAGATGTTTTCATTGTGTGGAATTTCTTCTCCCTTCCATGTTGTGTAGTTGGTATACAAACATTTGGCATGATTATCTCCCTTCATCTCTTTAAACCCCTGCAGCTTTTTATGACTAAGATTATTGCACTTGTACATACAAAATTTTGATCCATTAAAGAGTCAAATGAATTATAATTTTATTGATAGGTCTACTAACATTTCCATATCTATTATTTTCACCCATTCATGTATCTTGTATAGTTATTCCTTTCATTGATCTTAAGAATTGATTGCCTTGTGTCCAAAATTTCCACAAGTATAACAATGTCCAAGAAAGAAATTTTGATACCTCAGAGTAAGTGATATTCAGGGCGTGGTCCATCCTGGTTCACAATCTATCTTCCTCACAGAAGTTTCCTCTTATACCGATTTGGCTCTATACCTCATGGGAGAGGATCTTTTTTGATGTTTCATTCCTTTTGAATTCTAGTCTCTATCTTGTTGTTCAACTTATCCTGGAGTGTTGGTTTCATCTACTTTTGTGACCTTCTCTGTCTTATTGTTGTTCCTCTAAACCGGCCATTGTATCCTAGTCCCTATTCTTTATTACTCTTTGAAGGACCTTGGATCATATGAAATCTCATCTAATTTTTCAGTTGTTTTTTCGAACTCTTCAACTTTTTGTTGTCAATAGTAGCTCCCTTTGTGTGATCCAATCTACTTTCAATTTTATCATACCTTCTCAATTGTTCCTTCCAAGCTATTAATGATCTTTCAATCTTGTAATTTTCCTCTTCACAACTACTCAATTCACCTTTAGTATTATGTTTGTGTTTCTAAGCTTGCTATTTTCACTTTCAACATGCTTCAACTTTCTTTCAAGATTCTCATCTTCTTGTTCACTTCTCTCTGCATTGTCTTTGTATCCCCAAAAGGAATCAAGTTTGGTTTCTTCATCTAAATCTTCTTCACAAATGATTTATTCTTCTTTAGAATTCTTTGTGATCATCAACTGGTTTCCTTAGGGTTATAGCAGGGACTTCCTCCATCATTATCTCTCTTCTTTCTCCATCACTCTCATCCTGAGATATCATCATTGAGTAGAGCCTTTCATTGCTGAGACTCTCTTTATAGTAGCAGCTTTTCAAATAATATGTCCCATTCTACCACATTTAAATCATTTTAGAGGAGACTTACGTTTGTATCCTCCACTTCCCTTCTAAAACCTTCTTCTTACAAAATTTGCTATTTCTTCATCAAGGTCATATCCTTGTATTTTGTCTTCTTTTAATGTATTTGGGAAGGTTTCTTTCCATTGCCTAATGGTCACTCTCAGACTGCTCATTTCCCACATTCTATAAAGAGACCTAATGTATTTCATCCATTGTCATTTTGTTTAAGTCCCTAGTTTCTTCAATTTCTGAGACCTTAGCATCATACTTCAAGAGAAGTGATCTCAACACTTTTGTAGCTGTAACCACCCATTCATCAGCTCTTCACCTAATCCTCCTCATAGCATTAATAACTCTACCAACTCTAAGAAGATAGGTCAGACCTATCTCCTTTCATCCATCATCTTCAAATTCTCAAATTTTGTTCTGTATGTCAATAGGTTTGACTCAGATAACTTTGGATCACCTTTGTAGATACCTTGAGTTTGTCCCATACCTCTTTAGCAAAGGTTATGTTCTCACAATCTGTTAGCAATGGTTGGTGCCAATACTACTAGAATAACATGTCTAGATTTTGAACTAATTCATGTTTCTTCCTTACTTGGACGTAATTGGAGATTATTTGGGATTACATAGCCATTTACAACTCCAGTACCAAATGTCTACTCCCAACCATAGGTAAGTTTTCACTCTATCACTCCAAAATGCATAATTTCTTCCATCAAAATTTTTGAATCCCATTTGAAATGTGCTCAAGTGACATCCATCTCTCTTAGGATTTTCTCCCTGGTTAAACTCACTGAAGGAACCTACCTGATACCAATTGTTGATACTTAGAGGAGGGGTGAATCAGACAAGTAAAATTTAAAACCTTTTCAACTTATACTTAAAACTATCTTTCAACTATATCCAATGAGAAATGAACAATAGTATAAGAGTTACACCAATACACCACAATACACCATGCACAATATGTGAGAAATAATCAATAATTATTGTTCAAGGGAAGTAATGACTTCCAAAGGTAGCTACAACTTCCAAATGTAAAGGGAGGGATAAACCTCCAAGAGGAATATATAGTAATCCAATATCAAGAGAGGATTTAACTCTCCATAATTGCCCCTTCCTTCCACCCAATAAGAAGTTATAGAGAGAATGGTAGACTTTGTTCAATTATGGCTTATTCAGGAGACCAAACTTCCGTAGAATTCCCCACGCTCAATATTTAACATTCGATTTTGAAACTCACACACAAGAAACTACAGTCTGTACTCTTTCCAATGCAATTTGTCCCACTTCATTTGGATTCTCTATGAAGAATTTATGACTGTTTTACCCCGAACACATGTTTATTGACTAGCTTCAGGATTGGTCAAAAACCATATCTTCCATAGATTGTATCTCCATAATTATAGCGGACCAAGAGATGAACTTTTTACCACAGGTACCTTGATATGTCTTCTAAATACCATAGCAATTTCACCATCTGAAACATTCTAGAAAACAAGTTATAGAAAAAATGGTAAGATGACCTAAAAATAACATACCTTAGAACACATCACCAAAACACTTCATCCTCCCTTGAAATCCGGCCTTCTTTACTTCTGATTTCCTCTAAAATTCGACTTGTGTATCAAATAAATGTATAATGATATTTATTTATACTATTTATGTCACTTCCTTTTAACATTAGGGCCAACCTGACAATTTCTTGTTTTGTAATTATTTTCTTTAATTATCTTCAAGGCCTACATGTACTTCCTTCTTCAATTCACTTTGTCATCTTCAAAAAATCATTTATCCTCAACCATGAAGATCCACGTGACGTGCCACATACCACCGGAAACAACATGATATATACTATCCATCCATAGGTCTTGTATCTACATGTGCATTTTCCTTCATGTCCAAATACCTTCATCAATCTTGCAGTCCAAAACCCATGACTAGGGTTGACATCAATGACAACAACCAATCTTCCAACAATGTATCCAACCAACAATTTCTCTTTGAATTCACCATAACAACCACATCTCTAATGCCAGTAATAATATTAATAATATACCCTGCATACTACACAAATAACACTTTGTTCTATATGATATACAACATGTATGCATAACTATAACAAATGCATGCATAATCAATTAAACATTAACAACCGTTAACAATAATAAGCATGTAAATAGTAACATAAAAACAATGATCCAAATACTTATCTTTCAAAAGTCCACCAACTGGTTGCAAGCCTCGGATGTTCCACCCATCCATAGATTTCACTACTCCATCTTTGTCAACATCAAGTCACCCCCAAGTTGGGGTTACAACTCCACTAGGGCAAAGGCTACCTAAGCCAACTATAGTCTAGAGTCCACATAGTAGTGAGCAAATCAGGCCAAGGTACCAAAATCCATAGCAATTCCAACAAGCAATCTCTCATTCTCCATTAGCCTACACAACCCAAGGAAGTGGACCCCCTTCAATCCTTCGAGCTAATATCATGCCTTTATGACTTAGGTAATATAACATGCCTTTATGACCTTGGGATTTATCCTCGTAAAGTGACTTTATGCTAATATAAGGTTATGGCTTTAACTTAGGAATCATTTATTTGTTTAGCCCCCTCACCTTTCCCTCTTGTGGAGTCTTAGCCCTCCATACTCTTTTCATCTGATGGTCTACAACCATGATGTCATTTTTATTAATGTGTAATGTATCCAACCAACAATTTCCCTTTGAATTCACCATAACAACCACATCTCTAATACCAATAATAATATTAATAATATACCCTGCATACTACACAAATAACACTTTGTTATATATGATATACAACATGTATGCATAACTATAACAAATGCATGCATAATCAATTAAACATTAACAACCATTAACAATAATAAGCATGTAAATAGTAACATAAAAACAGTGATCCAAATACTTATCTTTCAAAAGTCCACCAACTCGTTGCAAGCCTCAGATGTTCCACCCATCCATAGATTTCACTACTCCATCTTTGTCAACATCAAGTCACCCCCAAGTTGGGGTTACAACTCCACTAGGGAAAAGGCTACCTAAGCCAACTATAGTCTAGAATCCACATAGTAGTGAGCAAATCAGGCCAAGGTACCAAAATCCATAGCAATTCCAACCAGCAAGCTCACATTCCCCATTAGCCTCCACCACCCAAGGAAGTGGACTCCCTTCAATCCTTCGAGCTAATATCATGCCTTTATGACTTAGGTAATATAACATGCCTTTATGACCTTGGGATTTATCCTCGTAAAGTGACTTTAGACTAATATAAGGTTATGGCTTTAACTTAGGAATCATTTATTTGTTTAGCCCCCTCACCTTTCCCTCTTGTGGAGTCTTAGCTTCTCATACTCTTTTCATCTAATGGCTTACAATCATAATGCCATTTTTATTAATGTACATTTTACATTACTGAGCTCTCCAACCCTTCAACTTTATTGGCTTACAATCATAATGCCATTTTTATTAATGTACATTTTACATTACTGAGCTCTCCAACCCTTCAACTTTATTGGCATTCCAACCCAAAACACATTGGCTCACTAGCCTAATAGCTCATATGTACACATACACTATACAACTTTACACTACACAACTTGGGGATCAAGCTGGGGCATTACATTCCCTCCCCTTATTTTTGCATTTTCCTTGGTATATATATATATATATATATAATCAAAATTCCTCGAAAAGTTGCAGTTACTCCTCCCACATCAGGGCCATAGTAGGTCCACTAAACCTTTACCAGGCTAATGGCTCGGTTCCGGAACACCTTTAGCTTCCTATCCAATATGTGCATTGACTGGACCTGGAAGTTCCCTTCGTGATTGACGTTTATTGATATTCAGAACCGGCATAATCATCATCATACCACAATTAGTATGTGCAATCAGAAAATTCATGTAACACTTATAAATGATTCAACTAATGTCATAAATTTTTAAATCTCCCTTTGAGTTGGCAGGTGAATTTCCAGAAAACCAAAACCGGGAACTTTTAGGCTCTGTGGCACTTGATCGCCAGCTGAGTGATGAATTTGTTTCCTATCACTTTAGGATATAATCTCCAAGAATGGTTGAGACTTGCTTGAATTCATAGATCAGATTACTGAGAACTACAGATAGAAGAACCTGCATCATATGAACTCACTGTAAAAATCCTATTAGATTCTGGTATTCCAGCTTTCGTCTAATTAATTTTCCTTTCTTTCACTGGTTTGACATTAAGAATCCTTTGAGTTCCAGTAGCTACCTGGCATAAGGCGCATTAAAGTATTCACTGCTTGAGCGATTAAGATTCCTTTGAGTTTTATTAGCTAGCTGACATAAGAGACTAACACAGATTTCATTATCTTAGCAGTCTTCACCACTGATGAAGTTGACCAGCTGCCAAAGGTGTGCCAAGTTCGGAGTATATGTCTACCATTACACTTGTACATATAATTATGTAAGAATAAATTACAAATGCATAAAGCCACCTTATGAAAACAATCCATCCACAAGCACTTGAGCTGGTTGTATGCAAATAGCCTTCCAATAATACTCCGCTAAGTGCCTTTCAGCATTGACTGACATGTTACATTTTTGTGGTTAGATCCACAATCCTTCTTATCTAGAAATCCTTCACCTGTTAATAAATTCACTTGCTTTGTAATCAAGAATTTTTTGAACGTAGTACATGATATAACCCTGTGAATCTCTAACCACTCTCTCACTAACTTGAGAAACCCAAGCATCCTCACATTTGTACCACTGATCGCTAAGCCTTAGATATGATACATAGTGCCCTGCATCCAACTTACTAGTATTTGTAACAACATCTATTAATTCAAATTTAGGGGATAAAACTGAAGAGAAAGCCACATCTAAATCCTCACCATTCAAGGTAAAAATCATGTTACCATGTATGTTCTTGACAATGGAAGATGAAATGCATGGAGCCATGTCTAAAGAGAGAAAATTGTAAATAGCGACCAACTTTCTTCTAGGTATTTCTTCTTGAAGAATAATCAAATCTCTTAATGTGGAAATAGAGAGCCAATGGTGGTCTTCTCATAGACATCTGAACTATACTCTATATTCACAATGTACTTATGGCTTTACCTTCACTGCTCCCGAGCAGCAGTACTGGCGCATGCACTAAGAAGGCTCACAAAGGTGGATCCGTTTTCCTTATGCCAACCATAAAAATAAACCAGTAGCAATGCTGATTGCACAATCATTTCCACTGCCCATGCCAAATATCAGAGCAGCCATTTGCTAGAAGAAATTTGCAGCCTGAAAATATAAATTGATCAGATATCAAGGTCAAATTTATCTTTTGTCTACTATTAAATCACCTTTCAAGTAATCAAAGGTTGTCCGTATTCTAAGAGAGCGATAGCAAAGAAAACAGTTTCAAGTAGAAGCCCGTCACTTAACATTTGGGTTTGGCTTCTCTGATTTTAAGAGATTGCCAAACTTTTTGGTTTACATATGGGATTGTCTGAACAGTGAAAAGGATAAAATAATGCTATGTTATGTACTGTTAATATATCTCTAATTAGTAATGTTAGCACATGCTTACATATATCTGCATGGTCTAACCAAACATAATACATCAGATCTCCAAAATTACACTGTTGTCATGAATGAAAAACAGATGATGTGGATAATAACTTCTCAGTTAGCATTACCAATAATCCCCACTAGAGCATTTTCCATTCTTGAAATGATGGAAACATATGGCATCCCTTACAACAATTTCTCGTGGAGCAATCTTGGAGATGAATGATATGGCAGAGTGGTAGTCACCACACACATGTAGATTTTTAATGATTTGGATGATGTACTTGGGAAGGTATTGATAAGTCCAAATGAAATTGCCATCTTCTCATTATAGTGACAAATAATGTGTTCCTTCTGCTGCTCCTCCACATCATGAAGCACAAAAACTATATTAGACACATACCCTGGCTCCTTCATTAGCCCTAACAATTTCTCCAACTCTAAATATATTTTTGGTGTTTCTAGGTGCAATTTGTCTCCAGTGAGGAAAGTATAGGTCTTGCTTTTCAGCTCAATCCAGCTGCACCCTGACATTTTTTTTATGTTCCCATCTTTCATCACTTTCCTGACCTTTTCTATGTCATCCCACCTAGCAACCTCTAAGTAGATGTTTGACAGAAGTACATACTGTTTCTACTACTTGTGGTTCTCAGATACTTCCAGTTTTGCATAGATGTCCTCCATCCATGGGTGTGATCTGTCACCAACAACAAATGAGTGTACCTTATTCTGTACCTCAATCCAACTGCATCCTGGTTCCTTTATCACCCCCCTTTCTTTCATCAAATTGCTCACCTTTGCTACCTTATCCCAGTTACCAGTTCCTGCATAGATGTTTGACAGTAGCACATATGTTTTTCCAGCTCCTGCATAGATGTTTGACAGTAGCACATATGTTTCTTCTACTTGGGGTTCCAAGTCAAAAATATATTCTACTGCAAACTGTCCTAACTTTGTATTTCCATGTACCCTGCAAGCTTCAAGAAATGTCTGCCACACTGAAACACCGGGTTCAATTGAAATTTGTTTTGATGAGGTCTTCCTGATCAAGGTGTCCTATACGGCCAAGAAGATCAACTATGCATGCATAGTGTTCTGTTTTTGGCACGATTCCATAATCACAACTCATGGAATCAAAGTAATGGTGACCTTCATCCACTAAGCCCACATGTCTACATGCAGAGAGAATACAAACGAAGGTTATGCAGTCTGGTTTCAAACTTTACAATTACATTTATTCAAAGTGTTGCAAGACCTCCTTGCCCTGCCCATCCTGAGCACATCCTACCATGATTGCATTCCATGTGACCACATCTTGTTCAGGTGCATTATTGAATACTTTCTTTGCATCCTCTATGTTCCCACATTGAGCATTCATGGTAACAAGAACATTTCCCACACAAATATTTGCAACAAACCCAACCTTGATACTTCGAGCAAATACTTGTTTTCCATTTTCTAAAGCTGTTAGGCTTCCAAAAGCACCAAGAACAATAGCAAAAGTGAATGGATTTGGCTCCATGCCTACATGCTGCATTCGGTAAAATAGTTTAAGAGCTTCCTCTTCGTGTATCTAGTGAACATAACCTACAATTATTGTCGTCCAGGTGCTCACATTTTGTTCCATCGTTTTGTTAAAGACTAGACTTGCATTGTCAATAGTCCCACATTTAGTAGACTTGGTAATAAGTGCATTCTCCACAGACGAATTTGAGTCTAGTCTTGGTTGAATCACATAAGTGTGGACCTGCCTGCCATATTTTAGATATTTTGGGAAAATAAAACCATTGAGGATGTTTGCCAATGAGACTTTGTCAGGCTTCATACCTTCCCATTGAATTTCAAAAAAAAAAATCAATGCCTCCTCGCAATGCCCAATCTGTGCATTGTTAAGCATATAGGCAAGAAAGTATATAACTAACAACAAGATCAAGAAGACACGATGAAAGACGGAAAAGGCACAAAGCCAATTCAATTAATATGTACATCAATAATGTATATAGTACATATACTACAACTGTCCTCTAACGATATGACCGTTAGGGTAAGATAACGAACTATGATTAGAGAGTTTTCAACATGCATAATTTGCTATCATAGATTGCTATCATAGAGTTCCACTACACTCATAGAGTTCCACTACACGATATCTCTTTCAGGCATTTAATCAAACACTCTACTTGCATCCTCCACATAACCACATGTACCATACATGTCAAGAAGGGCACTTCCCACAAAAACATTTGACTTAAACATAGTCTTAACTATGTTGGCATGAATTCCCTTACCCTGTTCCTCAGCCATCAGGCTTGCACATACGGTAAGAACACTAGAAAAGGTGAACTCATCACCCCCAAACCTGCCCATCGCATCCAACAAAACACCTTCATGGCTTCCCAATTGAGTCCATATTGGACACACCCTGTAATCATGAAATTATATGAAACAAGGTCTATCTTTGGCATTTCATCTAAGATTTTCCTTGCAACTTCTATACTTCCACAATCTGCATACATTGTTAGAAGCCCAATGCTTACAAAGTAATTTGACTCAAATCTAGCCATAATGACATGTGCATGGACCTGTCTCCCATACTCCAAAGTTGTCGCCACACTTGTGCAAGCGCTAAGAAAGCTGAAAAAGGTGAAATGATATCCCCTTATACACGCCTTGTGCATTTCGGAAAAGACTTCAAGGGCAAGCTCACCGTGGCCCTGTTGAACACATCCTACAATTATGGTATCGAATGCGATCACATCTCGCCGGGGCATTTTGTCAACCCGGGCACTTCCTATATAAATTTAATGCTTGAGTCCAGTTATAATTACATGGGCTTGTACATGTTTTCCCTTCTCTTGAATTCCAAGATCAACACATGCTCGAATGACACTAGAAAATATAAATTGATTAGGCGTGGTGCCATCCCTTCGCATTCTACAGAAGAAATTCAGGGCATTCACCTCATGCCTATATTGACTGTACGCTGAAACTATCATATTCCAGGAGATGATGTCTCATACAGACATTTTGTCAAATAACTCGCATGCATCCTCAAACCTCCCACTCCGGCAATACCCTGTAACCATAGACGTCCATGAGTACACATCTCGCTCAGACATTTGGTCAAACAGTTGACGTGTAAACTCTAAATTCCCACATTTGGTAGACATTATAACCAGTGAACTACCCAGAAATGCATCTAATTCAAAACCACTTTTGACCACATAGGTGTGAATCTTCTTCCCTTATCAAAACTGAAAGAATTGGAAGAATTAAGCTCACAAATCACACACACTGTTTTATTGATAACAAACGAGATACAT
>SNQJ01S0015063.1:196632-213758 GCA_010110895.2 Picea sitchensis | reverse complement strand
CAATGCTCCCTCACTATGAGGCCAATGCCCCTAGTCTCTAGTTTGTCTATGAATATCTAAATAAAAGGAACTTGTTCGATAAAACAAACATTAAAAAAAACAATTCTTAAAGGGGTAGTAATAAATAATGTTAAGGATGGTAAGTCAATGCTAAGCTATCTCTATAAGGATATTATATGTAAAAATCCTATCTAAATAAATGTGTATGAATAAATAACTGATTGATAATACTTGTGCATGTCTAAGACGTTGAGGGTCATCACATGAACTCATTCCTCATTCCATTTCATCATTATTAATTATTTTTTCCTATATTTCACTCATGTGCTTAGGAAATATGTGTTGTCTTAGGAATTGATGCATGTATAAGGGTCAATATTGTTACCCTTGGTAAGACTTAGGAAAATATTAAAACCAACCCCCTTTTTTATGTTGTGCTAAGATATGTCACTAGGTGCTACCAATTAATGGCTTGCTAAGAGGCTAGACCCATCACTTCAAGTGGGTATTGTGCATTTGGATACATGTATTATGCCTCAAGATCCATGACATCGCATTGGGATCCATCTACTCATATAGGATCATTTCTACATACATTGGGATCCATGTACTCATATATGATCATATCTACATACATTGGGATCCATGTACTCATATATGATCATATCTACATACATTGGGGTCCATACCATTTTCCTTGGGATTCATGTCACCGCATTGGGATCCATGACAATGCATCAATCCATGAGAGGGATGCCATGTCACCACACATGCCACATGGACCACTCAAATTCATTCTCCTTTATCAATTGTATGTTTCATTCACACTTATGCATTATTTATCTCTCCTTGGACCACACATGGGAGTTATCAATTCATTGGAGGAGTTGGTTACAAATTATGGAGGTGGTTATAGGTTGTTATTTGGACCTTGTGATGATGTGGCATGATTTACTTTTATCTACATCAGAAGAACCCACCTAGAGGAGGATACACATGCCATTTATCTTGACTTTTTTAATTGGATGTCTCACACATGTGAGAGGTAATGCCATCTTCTTAAGTTCATTATTCCAGACTTGGACCTTTCCATCATTTGAGGGATTTGTTTGGAGGATCTTTGGGAGTATTTGGACAATGTTGACTCAATCATTCACCCTCCCATGGGAAAATTCCACCTTTATTGAGGAGTGCACCTAATTTATTATCTCCCTCTATCCCACACTGGTGGCATTTATTATTATATTTGGACCATTCTTTAGGGTCATTTGACTCTTGGAGGATTTTGAGGGATTTGTTAGATGTTTTGTTGTATTTTCCCATGGTTTTGACTGGGTTAATGGTTTTCACCTCATATTATTGAGCTAGTACATTGTGTTGTATTGTATTTGAGGAGGATCTTCTCTTATAAAAGGAAGAATCCTCCCTAATTTAAAACCATTGGATATTATTGAGAAATCTGACTTAATATTTTTTTGAGAATATATTTCATTTCTTTGTTAATGTTTAGTCATTTTCAAGGTTTATATAAGCACTTTTAAAGGCTTTTTTGGAATAAAAAGGCTGCTAGAAGGCCAAATAATTAAGGGTGAAATGCTCCACTTGGGAGGGTTCTCAAGGTAAGTTCTCTGACCTTACCCCTTTTATCATTGAAGTTATTGTTCATGCATTAAGGTAGAACGTCTGATGGCTATATCCTTTTGCTTGGCCAACCTTTCAATTCACCTTGATAGTACTAGGAAAGGTTTTCATAATGTGTTATCCTCAATCTAGATTGCATTGAGCCTCATTAACTTATATTTGTTCAAATCATGCTAACTATTTCTTAAATAAACATATATATGTTGATCACAAGAGGGTTTGAAAATCATTTTTAATTTAAGTAGAAATTAATCACTTTTATGGATACCCTAATGCATACTTTGCTTGGAATGGTTGAAATCAATACAACATAACTAGGGATCAAAATAACTTTTATTTCAACATTTTGAAGGACTGTTGTTCTAGGTTATTATAAACTATCATTGGATGTATTGGAAGGTCTGAAAACCTCATTCAAAGTGAAATCATTCCATGTTCTTTATTGTTGTTCTAGGATTTTTTTAGTATTCCTTTTTCTATAGAAATTTATTGTTGTGTGAGGCTATTTGTAACCCTCCTCTTCTTCCAATGTTTCCAGGATTTCATTATATTCATTTCCATAGGTGTCCAAACAAATTTGAAGAGAGACAAATTACCTATTTTCAATCCTTGACATTACCTCCTATGTGTTATCCAAAACTCTATCCAGGATTTTCATAAAACTGCAGAAGTATTCCACTTTCAATGGTGATTAAAGTGTTGATGTCTTGCAATGTTTTTATGACACCTTGTTTTCCACATCCCAAAGAGGCCAAAATATGTTAAGTAATTCCAAAGAACCTTGTAATTAGTCCAATCGTTGCCTCATTTCACTATTGTATGAAGGTTTGTTAACCATATTTTTTTGTGGTGTTTGCATGTCGTTTGGCTTGGTTGGTTGACCATGATACATTTCTATCCTAACCACCCCAAACAATCTACCCAAATAGTGAAACATTTATATTGTTTTCTAGTTGAGAGGTTCGATTCATGTTACAATCATGGTTCCAAAGAATTTATCTATATTTTATGATGAGAAACAAATTAATTTTTGAGTGTTGATGAATGAATGATAAGTTTGGTTAATGGTATAATTTTTGTGCCTTGACATATAATAATGAAATTTGCTAATCTAGTAGCATTGTATTTCTTCTAAAGTTATTACATTGATCTCGTTGCCTTATTCTATTTTTACAATAGTGACACCTCATGTGTTTCATGGCATATACTTATTGAATGGATGCAAACTTGTATTGGTTATGAACTTGTTACAATGTTGCTCTATTTAATTTATATCATAACGACCCAATTTCATGCTTAAATGTTTCATAAGTACTTGTTCATGCTTCACTTATTGCACATATGAAATTTCCTAAATGATGACTATATTGTGAATGAATATATACTTTTTACTTAGAAAGTTTCACCTTGAACATTGTATATTGCTTGATCACTAATTATGAGTAATGCTGCATTGGTGTGTTGTGTTGAATAAAGTAAGTGTTTTCCTTCCAAGCATTCATTGAGCATTTTCTTCTCTTAATTTTCTTGAAGCATCAGTTTAGATAAGTCAACCCAAGTCAAACAAAGTCCTTGTCCTCACTTGTCTAGAAATGCAATGAGAGGACTTAGTATTAGCCCCCTAGAAAAATCGTCCTTATGTTAGAAAAGATGGCCTAGAAATGTAGAGGCAAGGGCACTAAGGTGATAGTGGGCCAATTCCCTATATATTTCCTTAGTCTTTATTGTCTAGAAGATATTTAGTTTGAATAGTCAGGTCAGTTGACTGACTCAACCAACCAACCAACTATTGTGGCCACAACAATCCTCTTATTTTTCTTTTATCAGAAAAAGGAGAGCCCCCCCTACCAAATTGAATATATGCAGATGGTTTGGAGTTATGAAACAACTTCATTTGGATGACCTCTTTAGTGTGCAATCATATCACCTTCTATAATTGGCTCAAAAATCAAATTTTATTTATTTTTCTAAAAAATACAATTTTTATTTTTATTTTAATAAATTGTTGTTGTCGCAATTTCGACAGACCATAGAAATCTTGTGACACACTTGCTATACAAAAAAAGAAAAATTGCATAGAAATATACCATGTTTTCATTGCACTTGTGATGACCCTTACAAATCTTGCAACGAACCTGCCATACAAATCACGAAAATTGTATAGCAATTTCGTTGCAATATACCCTGTTTTTGTCTCACTTGCAAAGACACACTTTTTATACAAATCACAAAAAAATTATAGAAATTTTGTGGAAATATACCTTGTTTTCATCACAATTGCGACAACCTATACAAATATTTCAATGAACTTGCCACACAAATCACGAAAATTGTATAGCAATTTCATCACAATATATCCTGTTTTCGTTGCTCATGCGACGACCACTTCAAAATATGATTCATCACAAATTGTTTCCTTACTTTTCCTATATTGTCGGGTGTGCGACGATCTCTCTTTATTGTTTCTCTTGCGACGATAGCTCTACATTTTCTCATTTGCGACAATTTCCCTACTTTGTCTCATTTGCGATGATTTCCCTACTTTGTCATTTTTTCGACGATGTCTGACAACTTCCCTAGTATCGTTCCTCTTGCAACATTAATCTAGGTTCATATCACATGCCACATCATGTGAAGTGATGTTTGGGAGACTCAATATTCATCACAATATCCATGACTTAACATCACAAGAGCGTCGAAATAGTTGTCGCAAAATGACCCAAATTTGTTAGTGCCTCCTACAGATCGATGGTCCCCAACTACTTCTTCTCTTGGGAGGTTCATCGCTCGAGCACTAACATGTCACATCACTGCATGCCTTTCAATTTGCAGGGGCATGCATTGGCGGTTTGTATTAACCCAATTTTTTCCCCACAATTCTCCTGATGCTAACATGTAACCCCTCGGTGAAATCGTGGTTTCGATTGCGGGACCACCTTGGGGAATTATCTCCCATGCAACTTGGTTCCCTGCAATGCCTCTTTTCCATTGATATCTCTATCCAATGAGATCTGACGGTGGTGACCTTAACCCTTGCTTCCTTTTCATCGGATGACCCATGTTCCCCTATCCTTCGATCCAATGATCCCAGATCTTTCCTGATCCTACAATGGTGATTGCTCCCGAATTTGAAGGGGACGATCACGATCCTTCAAACCCTTTACAATGGATCTATGGAAATCTAACTCCTGCGTATATTTTACAATGCCATTCCTCTTGATATTTTCAACTTCACAGCCAGGGTTCGATATCGAATCGGAGAATCTTACCAACAGACCCGGCCCATACCGACCTGATGTTTCAACTAGAAGCTTTGATATCAATCTATAACATCCTCGACCACCCATAGGATGGGGCATGCCACCTTCAAGCCCACCCTTGTAATACTTTCTCTTACCGATACCTTATTTCATTAATAATAACACATAAGATAAAAGTAAAGATGACATGCACAACAATAATCAACAAGCATGCATAATCTAAGATTTAGTTAAATGATAATTAAAAATACACATTGAAATAAATTCATACACAAATAATAATATCACAACAGCTAGAACTTATCTTTATAAAATGAAGACACCAATTGGTTGTAGACCAGGGCCATTCCACCCAACTGTAGACAACACTACTCCAAATCTCAACAATAGTTTCACCCTTGAGCCAGGGCTATGAATCCACAAGGACGGTTCTAGAGTGTGCTTGGGTTCCCAAACCAGTCATCTCTCAAACTCTTACATGTTTCCTAGCACCCACAACAATCCAAGTACCCAATTCTCTTCTACCCATCTTGCACCACCCAAGAGAATGAACCTCCACCCTTCTCTTCCATGTAGTCCCTCAGGCATCCCTTCTCCTTATTTGAGCCTCCAACACAACTGGTCTAGAATCTCAATGCTAGAACTCTCCAGACTCGCATTTGTGAGGAATGACGGAGAAAGGAAAATGCATATCAAGCATGCAGGCCTCAAGTCATGGCTGGATCACATCAACAACTACTACAACCAACTATCCTGTGGCCAATTCTTTAGCGGTTAGGCTCCCTTTCCCAGGGTAAGACCTGGATGATGATGGATCAATGAATGGGTAAGTGGGTGCATGCAAGTGCCTAAGGTAAATGAATGAACGTACAATAAATCAATGAATAATCCATCATTCCAACCCCCCATTAGACCATAGGTGGATTTAAGTAATTTCAGGGGGAATCAAGAACCTCCTGGCCTTGCCCAAGAAGCTCACGTAACTGATCCCCTCCCTTAGAAAAAAGGGGTAATTAAAATAGGAATAAACACTTAGGCCTCAATCCCCCTCTCTTATTGAATCATAGCCCCTATAACTCTAGTCCTTGTCCGTCTAGCAACCAACGATGTATTTATTATTAAAAATGATAAAAACATTACATGTCTTGGGCACACTGACCTTTTAATAATTGTTTGGGAACTCTGGCCTCTCATCATTGTAATAATACATTATTTAAAACTGTGGGTTCAAAACCCAGGGTGTTAGAGTTTCCCCATTCAATTTATCCAACTGGACAACACCTTATTCTATTACAAATCTTATCACATATGGACCCAGCTAGTGCATTTGGAACTTTCCACGGTGCTACAAAAATTTGTTGTCATAGAAAAAAACTAGGCCTCCCATATGGAACTTATTTTGTTTAATATGTTTTTCACGCCATTCATTTTCTTGCACTTTCTTAAATTTATGATGAAATCCTTCGACAAAGAAGTCGTCCAAGTTCCACTAACTCTGACAATATTTTCTCTACTTCGCCATAATTTGTAAGTACTTTCAACACGGTAATGCATAGAATAGACATAATGAATTCCATGGGCATAACTTATTCCTGGCCATATACTAGTCAGAATGGTGTATTTCATGTCAGCTTCATACATGTAGTCTAATATTCCCATAGTACTATAGGAATCCCCAAACCCTAGTCATCTCGATTTACATTACACATCTTTATCAGCGCATGCTCCAAGATATTGTTAAAAATTTCCACTGTTTCATTCTCCTGAGGATGATAAGGTGTTCTCTTCTGCTGGTGAATATGAAATTATTTTTTCAAAGTATCAATCATTGTATTCAATAAATGGGTCCCATGATCACTCATAAGGAGTATCGAATATCCAAACCTGGCAAAAACATTCTCAAAGATAAACCACACAAAAGTCTCCATGTTGCAATCTCAAACAGGTTATGCTTCATCCCATCGGGTGAAATAATCCATTTTAGTGATTATATATCTTGCTCCTGACCTTTTTTGGTGGGTTGATCCATCCAATGAAATCAGCTACCCATTTATCAAAATCCTACAACATAGCTTGTAGTATTAAATCCATATCATCTCTTATGTATGGCTTCCAAACTCGATGAAGGAAATCATAGGTCTAACAAAACTATTTAGCATCCTTATTAAGGGCGGGCCACCAAAGTCCTTCATGTAAAATACTTTGAGCCATCACTTTCCCTACATATTGGCCTCCTTCAATTTCTTCATGTGAATCTGATAGTATCATAACCCTCTCATGCTCCAATAGACATCATCAGATAACACCATATGTGCCTAATCTATACAAATTTCTAATTATATGATGATAATATGGTGCCTTTACTACTAAGTATTTCTTCTGCACCATTGTAAAGTCGAGCGGGGTCACTCATGTGCTCAAGAACAAAAACATATATGTAAAGTATTCGTCGACCAACTATACTTCGAATAAGTGCACATTTGGTAGACTATCATCCAAATTTCCTGCATCTTCCCCTGTTAGTATGCATGACAAATGATTAGGTCATGAGTTTAATTTTCCTGGTTTCACAACACTTCAATATCATACTTCTAAACCCTATGGTCAAGTCATTGTATTTTAAGGATAATTGTAAAGTTGCATTTAATATGTTGTAGTTGTACAGATCCTGAGCATCGCCTCAGATCTAAAAATGTAAATGAATATTTATCATAATAAATCCTTAGTGGTAGGATTCTTAAATTCCATATGAAACCACTAGGATATGTGGAGGGAAGGCTTGAGAAGCCCCTCATGTATAAATTCATGTAATCTATTCCCAAAATAAGGTTGTTGAAGAGAGTTGAAAAGAGTTGTTGGTAGCTGTTGAGATAAAGAGATGAGACTCTGTTGCAGTCCAGTCTTGTACACATTGTAAAGAAAATTTAGATTAATGCAAAGATAATAATTCCCTTCATATGAGTTTCTATGTTTATGTCCTATGATTTTTTTGAATTTGTTTGAATGTTTAACATTTATGTTTGTGCATTCTATGAGTACAAGTAGGTTTCCTTTGCAGGAATAGGTAGAATTATCCTTTTGTAGTTCTATGAGTGTTTTTGGGCTCTCACGGTTGTGCAAGGAGTGCACCTTAGAGTTGTTAGAAAACTCTAAAAGGTCTATGAAAGGAGTGCATGTGAACTCGTTCAAAATTTTTGTGACGAGCATGTCAGGTGGGCACACGAGGATCATTCTCAAGCTCAGAAGGAATAGTGAAAGGATTGCACATCAGAGTTATTGAAAACTCATAAGAGACAACACAAGTTGTGTAGAGGATGAACCATCTATATGTTTTAAAGCTCAAGAGGGATAGCCTAATTTTAAGGAGTGTTACGAGGAAAACCTCTTTATGGATATGCGTAAACCACAATAGACATAAATTTCTACAAAAACCAGCTCTAATATTAGGTATTCTATATAAACAAATATTCTATCAATACAAGATAAAAGGCCTACCTCATTCAAACGTTCAATGAAGTCCATCATTGAGCACTTGACTCAAAGAAATACACCTCCAACTTGTCCTCAACAATCACGAAATGAAACCATATGGTGATAATATATGATGTTATCACATTCAATAGCATAATCCATCAACAGTCATAACAAATACTCCCATGGAATAAACATTCAAATATTTTCAAGATATTAATTGGACGAGAAAGGACTAACTCTATTAAAATGTAATCAGCAGAAGTGAATGAATTACAAACTTCTATGTTGGCATGGTTTGGAACCGAGAAACTAAGTCCCTTCCAATTGGGCCTCCACCACTTCAATCCTAAACCAAAGGCAAGATCATATAAGAGAGACAATGAGGTTCTCAATCAAGTAGGCAAGAGCTTGGGGGATGAACAATGATTTGAGACTTAAAAGGACAAAGGGATGCAAACTCAATATGAAGTGAATAACTTCTCCAGAGTATCTTTTCTCTCAAAGTTGAATTCTTCTCCTCTTTCCATAGCTCAAATTTGGACCATTTATATCCTTCAAGTGGAACTGAAGGGCCAATTCAAAACGTTTCCAGTATATGGAAGGTAGGGGATCATGCATCTCGTGACGTGACATGGAAACTCGACACCATTTTTTAATTTTTGGCCCAAAACCCATTGTACGCGGGTTGTAGTGATGCAAACTATGTATATGCATGTTTTACAATAGGTAGGGCACATATATGTGGAAAAATAATGTTTTTAGCTCTCAGATTTGCAAAAAGGGACTTCAAGTTTGCATAGGGAAATGGAACAAGGCCTTCTGAGAAAATTTGCATAGGGTGAGGCAAATATTGCTATAACGGATGCCCCCTAATGTGTGAGGTTATAGGAGTATCTATTAAGGTTGAAATACATTATAATACCGAGAAGTGGAGTAATGGGCACCTAGCTAGAAGAGCTAGTTGCTCATGAGAATATTACAATCTATATTGACATTCCATTCATGGCTGCCAACTTGAATTACACTACAGATCCATGTGAAAATATACCATACAGTTGTCCATGGCCATGAATAGGAAATTAAAAGGTGGTTGCGTGCAATAGGCTGTCATGGTCACTAACAAGGCCCAGTAAAACCAGTCTCAAAATCAATCTGAAGATATCTATATACAATGGAGTACAATCTAATGTCCCATGATCACTAAAGTCACATAGGTACTGGTCCAAAGAAAAGTAGCAACAACTCAGAAAATCTATGACTATGAATTCATTTCTTCAAGTCTTCTACACAATCCGCCAAAGGTGCAAGTCTGCATCATGTAAATAAAGGAGGTTAGGTCAAACACAATGAGACTTTGTTTGATTACCGTTCATTAAGGTATACCATTAACAAACACGAGATATCCTACCAATAATGAAAGTAGGTACCAAGGCACCGAGGACATTCTTACAAGTGTGAATAGAGGTGTCAGGGTCGAAAAATTGAAGAATCCATTGATCAAGAGATATTGATGTATTCCCAACTGCCAATTGTGAGAGAACATGGAACTGATGACTGCAAGCCTCTAGGTACTCATAGAAATGTAGGTCTCATCTCCAGAATATATGAGTTGATGCCGATGGAAGGAGACCTGTAGAAAGGAGAGCATTAGGGCATCACTCATCATTCAACACTAGGTACAATGTAGGAGCTTGATGATTTGGAGGAAATCAGACAAAGAACATGTTCATGAACCAACGACCCTATGCATCTTTCACGTCTCCCAAATGCAAGTGATACATGAAAAAGACCCTGTGAATAACTTCCAATAAGGAAAACTGTTGAAAAAGGCGAGGAAACCACCAATAAGGCTAAAGGGATCCAAGACATTGCATGGATCCCAATGTGTGAATATATTTATTGACCTCGAACATAAGGGAACCCACCTAGTAAACGACCAATGATGAAATGTCGACTGTTGGAATCAAGGTTACCTACCAATGAGTAAATTAGGATGCAAATATGCAATAAGACTACAGCTTCATGTAATTATGAGACACACTGAGGGTATGGCCGACATAAAAAGTCAAGAGTTATGAGGAATGACAGACACAAGTTGATATAAATCCTTTGAACAAGAGCATGAGACATATGGAAGACACTGCCATCATAGATTCAGTGATGAAACTTTGATATGCAGGAGGCATCAATAAAAATCTCCATAGGGACCGGAAGAGTAACCAGTCGGGGGAGTAAAATCTTTGTAATGAGCTCAACTTCCTGAGGTCATGCTAAACTTGAAATTGTGATGACAAGTGGACTCAAAATATTTGTGCTCTGTTCAAAGGAGACATGATTGTTGCCACTATAAGATAATATTCCTTTCCCACCTGTTTTTTTTTGGTTTTTCATAGTCAAATGAATGTTATGATACAGAGGAGGAAACGAGTGTCGCAAGTAAGAAAACTAGTTCGAGCAGTGGAACATACCTTTGCTCAATTCAAAGAGGTGCATGCAAAATATGGGCACTCGAGAGAATGTTTCCTCCTAGGTATTTTTTATAGCAAGATTTGCCTCACCCTATGCAAACTTCCACAAAATTCCTTTTTCCATTTCCCTATGTAGACTTGAAGTCCTTTTTTTCAAATCCTAGAGCCAAAATCATTATTTTTCCACATATATGCACCCTACCTATATCACAACATGTGTATATGTAGGTTGCACCACTACAACCCATGTACATGAGGATTTGTGCCAAAAATTAAAAAATGGTGTCGGGTTTCCATGTCAACTCACAAGATCTATGATTCTTGGCCTTCAATATATAGGAAATGTTATGAATCAACCCTTAAGTTCCATTTGAAGGCTACAAATGGGCCAAATCTGATCTATGGAAAAGAGAAGAAGAATTCAACTTTGAAAGAAAAGTTACTGTAGATAAATTATTCACCTTATATTGAGTTTGCATCCCTTTGTCCTTTTATGTCTGAACACATTTTTCATCCCCCAAGCTCTTCCCTACTTGTTCGAGAACCTCATTGTCTCTCTTATAAGAGGTTTCCTTTGGTGGAGGATTGAACTGGTGGAGGCCTAGCTGGAAGGGACTTAGTTTCTCGGTTTTGAACCATGCCGACATGAAAGTTTGTAATTCATTCACTTCCGTTGATTACATTTTAATAGAAATACTCTTTTTTCATCCAATTAATATATTGCAAACATTTGAATTGTTATTCCATGGGTGCATTTTTTATTAATTTCATGGGTTATGCCATTGAATGTGATAGAATTATATATTATCACCACATGCTTGTGTTTCTTGGTTGTTGAGGATAAGTTGTAGGTGTATTTCTTTGAGTCAAGTGCTCAATGGTGGACTTCATCAAACGTCTGGACGAGGTAGGACTTTTATCTTGTCTTTGTAGAATATTTGTTTAAATAGAATACACATTAGATCTGATTTATGTAGTCATTTCCCTTTACTATGGTTTACCCCTAGCCATAGAGAGATTTTCCTCGTAACAAAATTGACGACCATACTGGGGATAAAATATTGTTTTTTGGGGTTTGGAGTGTTTTTCTCCTTAGATTGCTCTCGTTTATATTGATTTTCTTGTCGTATGACTACTTGAGAGCCTATGTTCATTATGAGTCTAAGTTTCTTAGCCTTCTCCTTAGCATGGATTTGTTTTAACACATATACGTGGGTTTTTCCATGATAGTCGTGAACATACGTGTGTTGTACTTTTTCAAGAAGCGTATATATGTTCTTTTCCTTTCAACAATCATGTACATCACCCTTTGTTTCTTGGTTGTTGGGTTTGATGGTTGTTGCGTAGGTTTTGATGATTGTTGAGTCTTCTTGCGTCTCTTTTATGGCTGTTAAGTGTTTGTGGAATGACAAAAAACCTTTCTTTGGTTGAATTTTTGGGCGGTGCCTTTCTCATCATCCTTTTTATTTTATTTTCCTTGCATCTTGGGCTAGGTGTTTGCTTCTTGATATCCTATGTGGTTTGTATCTGTTTACATACAATAGATTTTTTATATCAAGTTTTTGTTCATTCCTTGCATTTTAATTCTCTTATATTAAAAATACAAAATTATTAGGCATTTTACATTGTTGGCATTCAACATTTT
Organism: Picea sitchensis; assembly: GCA_010110895.2. Classification (NCBI taxonomy): domain Eukaryota; kingdom Viridiplantae; phylum Streptophyta; class Pinopsida; order Pinales; family Pinaceae; genus Picea; species Picea sitchensis. The sequence goes on along the minus strand of SNQJ01S0015063.1, from coordinate 201,270 downwards.
GAGTCCTTATCATTGATCTTAGCACATGTAAAGAAATATTTCATTTTATTTAGAATTCCATAACTAAATTGAGAATTGCATTTTGAAAAGCATATCATTTATTGGGAATTGAAGATAGGACTTTGCATTGTATTCATATTCATTTATTTTACTTGTTGAGTCATAACATCACTAGTTTCACGACCACACCTTTTTGAGTAATAAAGGACACTAAAAGTAACACTATAATTTAAAATTGATTAGTAATGATTTTGTTTTTCTAGGGTGCACAAACTAGGTTAGGATTTAGATCCTTGGAATAGGATTTGTGAGTAAACTTCTCCAAGGATATCAAATCAACATATGTGTCTGACTAAGGGAGTGGATCAGAAATCCATTATATAATCAGTAATATCAGGAGGCTGTACTTACACCATATGTAATCATGAGGTTGCACGAGGTTGGTTGAAGGGATATCCCCCCGACCCCTTCTTAGCATCAGATATATTTCTAGGGATCTATTCGTATATGGGGATCTTGTTAGTACCCTTACCTTTGTGAGAGGCGGTGATTTCAATGTTTCAAGATTTGTTACCATGCCCATATGGTGGAATTGACTTACGATTGTTTGCATGTGCATCGTTTATATCGTGGTTTCTTAGCTTCTTGACTTAGGTACCACATAGATTACTTGTAGGGGTTATTCTGCAGGTACCATGGGTCAGATAAGGGTTGGACATCACACAACCTTTATGGAGGATTACCTCTCTGGGGGGATTTGACCGACTGGTTGTTAAGCCCATGAGGGACCTTATATCTGATTATGATACCTTCAAGCATTAGCAGAGGAGTCTTAGGCCCCTCTTGGGTGAAGCATACCTACTTTAGAGAGGGAGGCCCCTTTCAGCCACTTCACCCTATTTGTTTGCATATTGGCCTTTTGATCTTATTTTGGTGTGCTCTTTTATTATTACTTGACCTTAGGATTCTATACCTTACCTTGAGTTATCATTATCATGGATAGTGGAGTTCTTGTGGTTGCCTCCTTTACCGCTATACCCTCCATGAAATTCACTCATTTCATGGGGATGAATCCTTTGTCTTTTCATAATGGTATGCATAATTATGACACTCAGTCAATGAATTGGGTCTCTAATAAGTTTCATGTTGGTATGCCAAATATGCCTTCACCCTTTCCACACTCTCCCTTTCCTTCTTATACAAATCATATTTTTAGATTTGGGGGCACGATGGCTCTGTCGTCTACATATTCCTTTGATAGGATTCACGTCCCTCAACCAACACTCATTATGCGGGGTTGGAATATCCCCTCTTATGGATCCAATCCTAGCCACACTTTTTCAGGAGCCACTAGTCAAATGGGTGGTTATTTTACTTATTACATCCCATCCTGTGAACACTCTTCCCATGGAGGGTCTCCATATTTCCTCTGGTATTTCATACGGAGGGAATTTTTTTTATGGTACATGCTACCCTCTTCAAAAAACCACTTCACAAGGGGGAAACATATATCCTCAGTTGAATAATCCTTTGCAGACATCTTCTTCAGTGATGAAGCCTATAAAAACCTCTAGGGATCAATTACACAAAGGATAATACCTTTCTGAGAAGGGACAAGGTGTAAACCAGGCCCCTTCCTGGCCTACAATATCTCAAAACTAGTCTTTCTCGAGACCTTGGTCTCAAATGCCACAACCAAATGCTACAGCCAGTCCATTCACTACCATTCATACCATAATTCCATCACCAACTTCTTCTAATCATGTTGGATATTGGTCAACAATATCTACAAGTCATGTTGAAGAGAAACAACCAGTCGCTGCAAGTCATGCTGGGGGCACCACCCTAGTCGCCATGAGTCATATTGACATCAAATATCTAGCCTCTTTCAGTCAATCTGAGATCATGTCACCAGCCATTGTCAATGACGCTAGGGGAATTCATACAATTGAGAAGCCTATATGTGTAAGACGTAATCACACGTTCCATTGTAGGATTTGTGAAGGAGATCACCTTACTTATTTGTTTCCTCCTACTACTGGGATACCGGAAGCATGTTCCTCACCTAGGGGCCCTTCGGGTTTTGAGTCGTCTTTGATTTCCCAACACCATGTTTCTCCTTTGATTGACACAATTTTAATGTTGATGCAATCATCACCTTACCCCACTCCTAATTTTGAGGGTGGTGCATCTCCTAGCCCTGTTGTCTCACATCGTATTCAACCAACGGTTGAAGAAGTGGTCGTACCAATGAAAACTTTGGTCAATCCAACTCTTCTTTTGGAGGGTGATGCATCCTTCAACTATGTCATTATCATTTCTATTACTGCTCCTTCAGAAGAAAAAAAAAGAGTTCTACTCTCCCCGAGTACTCTTCCTCCATGTCTTGGAGAGGTCCCCTTTGATTGGGATGGTCTTGTGGGGTATCCAATTACTCCTCCTATTTCCTTTCAAGTAAGAGACATTATCCAATATATCATGGGGAAGGTAACCTATGTTAGCACTTTATCCTCCTCGACTTGGAGAGCTTTGGGTTTTCCCAATCTTATGTCATCTATTCGAAAGCTGCTAAACTTTCACAAAAGTATAGCACAGGAGCGTTGGCCTCCCCCATGACATGTCTCCTAGAAACCCCCCAACGCGTCTGATTTAAGCTATTTTCTAACTCATCTAAAAGGAGAAAATATTTCCGAGTGAATTTGTCTCTTTCACACTCATCAATTGGATTTGAAAGGTCATGAGTCTTGGTTAAGCTCTTTTCCGAATCATTTTCAAAAAGAAAAAATATTTCCAAGTGAACATGTCTATTTTGCACTCGTAAGATGGAATTGAAAGGACGTATATTTGGTGCAATTTTATCCCTTTTTCAAACCAACTAGACTAAGATTACAAAAAAGGACATTTTTTAGTGTTAAGTTGTAATTGCATCTCATGCCCTTGCTTTCAATACTAAGCCTATTGTCGGTTCTCTGTTTTGCATTATAATTTGTTCACCTCAGCAGTTTTCATCCTCAACCAAGAAGAGCCTTGTTTATATCCTTTGCATCTTGACACCATATACCTAGGAGGAAACATTCCCCCGAGTGTCCATCTCCCACATGCACCTCCTTGCATTGAGCATAGGTATATTCCATTGTTGTAACTAGTTTTTATTACTTGTGACACTCGTTTCCTCCTATAAATCATAACATTTATTTGACTATGAAAAAACTAAAAAATATGGGTGGGAAGGGAGTATAATATTATACTGGAAGTAGTCATGTCACCTTTGAACAGAGCAGAAAACTTTTGTGTCCACTTGCAATCAAAATTTTTGGTTTATCCTGACCTTAGGAAGATGAGCTCCGTATATAGAGTTTACTACCTCGATTGGTTACTCTTCCAGTTCCTATGGAGAGTTTGATTGATGCCTCCTACATCGCAAAGCTTCAATATTGATTCTATGTTGCTAGAGTCTTCCATATGTCTCATGTTCTTGTTCAAAGGATGTCTATCAACTTGTGTCAATCGCTCCTCAGAAATACTGACTTTGCATGTCATCCATACCGTTAGTGTATTTCAAAATCACATGAATTTGTAGTCCTATTGCGCACCGTGGTCCTACTTTCCTCATTGGTACGTAACGTTGAACTTGAAAGTCGACATTTCATCATTGTTCACTGACTGGGTGGTTTCTCTTGTGTTCAACTATAACACATCTATTCACACATTTGGATTCATGTAGTTTCTTGGATGCCATTAGCTCTATTGGTAGTTTCCTCTCCTTTTTCAGCAATTTCCCTTATTGGCTGCTATTCATAGGGTATTTTTCATGTACCTCTTGTACCTGGCACACACAAAATATGCCCAAGGTTGTTGGTTCGTGAACATGTTCTTCGTATGATTTCCTGCAAATCAACAAGCTCTGACTTTGTACCTCGTGTTGAATGATTAGAGATGACTTAATGATCTCCTTTTAGGGGGTCTCATTCCATCGTATTTAGCTCATCTATTCTGGATATTAGAGCTAGATTCCTAAGAGTACCTAGAGGCTTGCAGTCATTAGTCACAAGTTATGTCTCCATCGACAATTCAGAATACATCAATGCCTCCTTATCGATGGATTCTTCAAGTGTTCAACCCTGACTCCTTTATTCACACTTGTAATAAATTACTTGGTGCCTTGATACCTACTTTCATTATCGATAGGTTGTCTCACGTTTGTTAACGATATACCTCAATGATCGGTAATCAAACGAAGTCTCATTGTGTTCAAACCCAACTCCTTTATTCATGTTGATACTCAGAGGGGGGTGAATCAGTATCAAGTACAATTTAAAACCTTTTTCAGCTTATACTTAAACCATTCAAATATATCCAATGAGAAATGAACAATAGTATAAGAGTTACACCAATACACCAGAATACACCATGCACACTATATGAGAAATAATCAATAGTTTATTGTTCAAGGCAAGCAATGACTTCCAAAGGTAGCTACAGCTTCCAAATGTAGAGGGAAGGATAAACCTCCAAGAGGGAGGGATAAACCTCCAAGAGGAAGATACAATCCTCCAACATCAAGAGAGATTTTAACTCTCCATCATTTCCCCTTCCTTCCACCCAAGAATATATGAGAGATAATAAAACTTTACATTA
>SNQJ01S0015063.1:164853-177617 GCA_010110895.2 Picea sitchensis | reverse complement strand
TGCCCTACCTCAAGGGTTTTGGATATTTCTTTTGTTCATTGTTGTGGTGAATGGTTTATGGTTTATTGTTGGTTATTTCTGAAGTATATTTTTAGATCTAGTATAGGTACTTAACAATTCGCATTAAATCACTTTCCTTGGTAGACATTGTGGGCAAATAGGTTTTTTTGCATAGTTTTGTTTTTGGACAAGAAAAAAGAGGGGCACGACATTCCAGAAAGTTTCAGTATATTTCTGTGCACAATTTGTAGAAATAGGTTGTATATATGAGTTCCTCTCATAAAAACACCCAACTTTAAAGAACAAATCGTCTAAAATGGAGTCCGGAAAGTCAAGATATTGCAGTTTTACAATCTGCAATTTTTCATTGTTTTTTGCACAGACGACAACACGATTTTTTTTTTGTAGCAGCTGGAAGCCGAATTTGTCCAAAAAGATTACAGATTTGAGTTCCTCTCACAATTCCACCAAATTTCAAAAACAAAATCAGCCCAAACAGATTCCGGGAAGTGAATTTATGAGAATTTTAAATTCAACAGTTTTTTACGGTTTTTCCAGAAAAAGATGTGATTTTCTGTCATAACATATTGTTCTATTCTTGGGGTTTTTTCATGATTTTTGTGTGACCGAAGAGTTCATAGGTTTCTCAGATGGCTATTTCCTCTCAAACCCTCAAATAAATTCTACAAATTACTGAAGCATTCAAATCCCAATTGTATGACACATTGGATGCTAGATTGCATGACCTTACAAATGGTTTCAATGATAGTTTTCATAGTATTCAAGATTCATTGGATAACATGCAAGAGATATTTCCTATGACGGTCATCAGGGATGCATATAATCAAGAAATATATGCTTGGTATTATTTTGAGGCCCATTGTGATGATTGGTGTATGGATAGTTGTCATTTCTTGGATAACAACCACTTTCATATTTTATTTGATGCCTCTAATCCACCTTTGGTAGAGAGAATCAATGTGAAAAATCGAGAGCCAATGATTATTACCAGTTTCCATCATGCATATTCTACAGTGGTATTATTCATTTCAGATTCTGCTATGACCATTTTCCATTATGTGGATTGATCTTCTTATTTGGATTGACATGACAAGTGTCAATCTTTGGAGCATCATTTTGAGTTGGTTATTGGGTTCCAAAATCGTCCACAGGGAGTTCACATGAGCAATTGGACATGGGACATGAGATTACAATGGTGGTTGGACTACTTCATCATGGTGTCTTTCCTTTCTACATGGGACCTTGGTTCTCCAGTCTTCTTCAACATTATGGTCCACAATTATCCATGGGACCTTGGTATATGGTTGTACATCAAGCGTTGAGGACAAAACTTTCATAAGCAGTATGGAATGTTAGGTAGCTAGAGAGGTAGTAGTGGGGGGGAAGAGAGCCCATAGTGATAATAGTGGAGGCCATTCAATGTAAGGTGGACTAGGTATAATAAATCAGGCCCACTATGGTAGTTAGATATAACAAAAGGATAGTTAGATATAATAAATGTAAGACGACTTCTTAGAAGGTTCCACCTCTAGAAGATTCCTCCTCTAGAATGTTCTTAGGTGATGGTAGCACTATATAAAGAGGTTCAAACAATGTAATGGGACATGAAGAGAATTATTGTATTTCAAGTGATAGCTCAATAGGAAGATGCCCCCTCGAAGAGGCAAGTGAAAAGGAGAGGATCCATTCCATAATAGGATCCATTGTATGGTGTTTCCCTACCTCAAGGGTTTTGGTAATAATAAAGTGTGGTTTCTTCTATCTTGCTCTATGGATCTATTGTGTATTCAGTATTTGTGTTGATTATATTTGTAGATATATTCAGGCTCTTAACAGTCTATGTATCATTTTGAATATTTTATTCTAAGTGAAGAGAGTATGAGAGAAAGAAGAGGAAGTTACAATAGGTGTGTTGTAGGTTGTATCCCTTCATTTGATAGATAATAATAAAGGAAGGATCTGACAATTTCTCTAGTGGACGTACATGACACTAGGTGAACCATGTATATATGTGTCTCTATTGTATTGTGTATCTTCTGTGTTTTATTTCTGCATTTTTTTTTATTTTATTTCTTTGCGATCCTATTTTTCTAACAACTAATATTAGAGGGAAAGGTAAGTCATAAGAAAAGAGGGTTCCTGGTTCGAGTGGGAGAAATGACTGAAGATGGAAATTTTAGGGTCGAGAAATTTAATGGAAAAAAATACCAGTTATGGAAGATGCATATGGAAGATTATTTATATCAGAAGTATATATTCCTACCATTGGGTGGAATAGTAAAGAAGCCAACAACCATGAAGGATGAATAATGGGAGGTTCTTGACAAACAGTTACTAGAAATGATACATCTGAGCCTGACAGCATGGGTGGATTTAAATATTTCGAAAGAAAAGACAATGAAGGCGATGATGGATGCATTGGATAAACTATATGGAAAATCCTCGATGTCCAATAATATATTTATAATGAAGATACTACTTAATATGAATATGTCAGAGAGTGCTCAAAGGCCAGACTTGGAAACCCTAGCACTCAGCCCATGCGAGACTTCAATCGATCGCTACAACATCATCTTCAGCCATGAAATTCCACTGCTTCACTGTAAACCCGCATCGGCTCTAGTCCGCAGCCATGGATGCTGAAGAGGGGGGGAAACACCCCTCATACAGTAATGTAACAGCGAACGATAAATCTGGAACACGGGAAAAAAGACCCGCATTTGAGCCGCTACAACAAATACGAGAGAAGCTACTCACCAAGGAGTAGGGCCTTCGACAGGAAATGGAGACGGAAGCTAGTACATCCAATCCCAAAGAACCTCTCAGCTGGGAACTTGGGAAATGCATCCCAAAAATGGAAAAGGCGCCCAGATACCACATAAGTTCCGCCAGGGTGGGTGAACACACACATTTTATGCAAGAGCATGCCCTCATTGGTAAATTTCTGGGACTCTGGCCATCTGAAATGGATCTGCAAAAATGGATAAAACACTGGTGGAACCCAAAGGCAATTATGACGTCCAGCTCAGTTCAAAAGGTGTCTTCACCATCATCCTCTACAATCTAGAGGACAAGGATCGCATCTTCGAAAATGACCCTTACTTCTTCAACTCAGCAGGGCTCTTCCTACGGTACTGGACAGAGCGCTTCAGCCCAGATAAGGAGGACTTCACAATGGCACCCATCTGGATCCGCCTCTACTCCCTCCCGCAAGAGTTCTGGCTGGAGGAGATCCCAATGGGAATAGGAAACACCATTGGCTAGTACGTAAAAGCCTCTGAAGCTACAAAGCAGCGCAAATATACCTAATATGCTCGCATCTGTGTCTACATGAACATCGCCAAAGCTCTACCAGGAGTCGTAATACTGGAATACCAGGATGAGGACTGGTCACAAACCCTTGACTATGAGCACATCCCGTTCAGATGGAGAAAGTTCCATGAACATGGCCATCTATTCTGGGATTGCCCCTTGAATCAGCTAGCCCCCAAAGCCACTCCGAATCTGCAAAAAGATGGCTTCATCGTGATCCAAGCAAGGAAGAAAAATCCCACTCGAAGACCGATAGCCGATCCCAAACCTCGGATCCAAACCAAAATTGCTTACGATATTCTAAGCTAGCTACCGGAGGAAGAAGAAATCCAGGATCCCCACGCCGGCTCATAGACAGGAAAAGACACAAATACTACCACCCCACCTCCGGATCCGCTTAAAGAAACCAACGCAGAAGACGCAGGGGATGCAGACGGAGATATTCATATGCAAATGAATGCCCAAGATCTAGCGGGAATAGATCTAGAGAAACTGGAGGACGCCCTAGACCAGAGGAACCTGCAAGGTCTCCCAGAAGAACAACTGAGAAAGGTTCACAAGCTCTTCCTCGACTCAACGGTGGGTTCCATAGCGCGCCTAGGCATAGCCACAGAGTCAAGTTCTAGCTCCAAAAAAACTCCACGAGAAGGCAAAAGAAGAGGTCGGAAACCAGTTCATCAGCTGATCAAAGAAGCCAGGAACCTAATGATCAACTCAGGGTAGATACAGAAGCTCTTGGAGGGATACCTCTACCTACACCCCTCCTCTTAATGATGAAGGTCATCTCCAGGAACATTAGAGGGCTTAATGGAAGATCCAAGCAAAGGATCCTCAGAGACTGCATCAAAGAGGAAACCCCAGACAGTCTAATGTTACAGGAGACTAAATGCGCCGGATTGGAAGCGGAGAGCATAATGCAACGAATATGGAAAGGATTCCAGTATTTTTATACGGACTCTGTGGGAGTAGCAGGAGGTCTAGAAATATTGTGGAACCCCATCCACATGATTCTTAGTGGACCCTTTTCCACAGTAGGCACCCTGTCAGCACATTTTGAAATAATAGGCTCGAATCAGGAGGGGACCATCACCAACATCTATAGCCCACAAGGACAACAGGAAAAGAATAAATTTTTGGAAAAGCTAGCCCAAGTCAAAGCATTGGTGAACATGCCCAACTGGATCCTAGGAGGCGATTTTAACATGATAATGTCACTGGAGGAAAAAACGGGAGGCAACAAGCGACTCGAGAAAGACAGTGGTAAGTTCAAAACCCTCCCTGAACAGCTAAAGATAGTAGACATAGAGAATAGCAATGACACTTTTACCTGGTCTAATCGCAGATCTGGCAACCAACATATAGCCTGCAGACTCGATCGCTTTTTTGTAACAAAACACTCGATTGAGAGAGATCTATGCATAGAAAGCTTGATCCTTCCCAGAACGGGCTCAGACCACTGGCCGATAGCCCTCCAAATCGCCATAGAAGCAACACCAAAATTCAAACCTTTCAAATTTGAAAAATTCTGGCTCACACACCCAGACTTCCATCAACTGGCACAAATCTGGTGGAATCAATCCAAGACTGACGAGGGAACCAAGATGTACAGATTCCAACAAAGGCTTAAAAATTTCAAGCAAAAACTCAAATACTGGAACAAGAACACCTTTGGCAATATCCTCCAAGCCATCAAAGATGTTGAACTCAGGCTAGCTGAAATACAAAAGATATTTATATCAGGCACCCGCACTACTGAACTCATGCAGGAAGAAGAGCAGCTACAGTTGCAACTTGAGCAACGAAGGAGGCAAGAGGAAATCCTCTGGAGACATAAATCTAGAGTTCAGTGGCTCAAGGAAGGGGAAAAGAACACCAAATTCTTCCACAAAACCATGATACACCGTAGACACATCAACAAAATAACACATCTGGAGGATGAGTAGGGCCAACCAATAAGGGACCATGAGCACATTGAAGAGGAGCTCCACATATACTACCACACCCTCCTCACAGAAAATAATGTGGACAGGGATGATGTAATCTCCCGAGTTACCATCCATATCCCCAAGTTAATCACGCCAGAGCAAAATGCAGCTCTCAATCGACCAATCTCCAAGGAAGAGGTGGACAAAGTCGTAAAAGACATGCCCCCAGGTAAAGCCCCAGGCCTCGATGGTTTCACTACATATTTCTTTCACCACTGTTGGGATATAATAGGCCAGGATGTTTGGGAGGTCGTTGAAGAATCCAGATCGTTGGGACAAGTGCTCCAAGCCTTCAATGCCAATTCCTCACCCTCATCCCAAAGGAGGAAAGAGTCATGAACCCCAAACAATTTAGACCCATTGCCTTATGCAACGTCATCTACAAGATTATCACCAAGGTAATTGCAAATCGACTCAAGCCAATTTTGCCTTTTGTCATCTCCAAGGTGGTTAGCTCTCTCAAGACAACAAAAACCCCAGGTATGTTAATCAAACTCGATCTCTCAAAGGATTTTGACAGAGTTCTATCCTAGAATCCTTTGGCTTTGATCATGATTGGGTAAACTGGATTTTGAACCTCACCTCTTCGGCGTTCTTCTCAATCCTCATCAATGGAGTCCCCTCGCGCCCCTTCTCGGCCTCTAGAGGCATTAGACAAGGCGATCCACTCTCACCTTTCCTCTTTGTTCTAATGGCGGAAGGCCTGGGCCGTTATATTAAATCACCAGTTTTAGAAGGCACCCTCATAGGCCTACCCCTGCACAATATAAGGCCTGCCCCCTCTCATAGCCAATTCGTTGATGACACCCTTCTAATGAACTCCCCTACAGCACGTGAAGCCCATAAAATCAACTCCACCCTTTCAGACTTCACTAAGGCCTCGGGCATGACTCTGAATCTAGAAGAGTCCAAGCTTTTCTTCTTCAACACCCCCATTGCAGTCCAATTTCACATTTCCAGAATCCTAGGAATCCCTGGGAGCTCCCTTCCGTCCAATTACCTGGGTACCCCCCTCACTGGAGCACCCGCTAAAACCATCTCCTGGGACAGTCTCCTTATCTCCATCTCCAACAGATTATCCAACTGGACATTCAGACCTTTGAACATTGCAGCCAGATTAGTCCTGTTAAAGTCAGTCCTCCAAACCCTCCCCACCTACCTCTTCACGGCGCTAGCTGCCCCCAAGCTTATCATCAAAGCAATCAGAAACATCCAACGAAATTTCCTCTAGCAAGGATTGTAGGACAAGAAGAAATGAGCCCTGGTGTGCTGGGAGAAGGTATGCACACCAAAAAGTAGAGGAGGCCTCGGGCTAAAGGACCCCAGAAAGCTCAACCAGATAATGGGAGCCAAGATATGGTGGAGGTGGATGAAAACACCAGATGCTTTATGGGCTCAAATCTGGAAGAACAAATATGCTCCTACAACGCAACCGGATCAGCTAATCATACACAACATCAAAATTCAGGGCTCGAACATTTGGAATACATCTTGGCAAAACAGAGATATGATATAGAAACACGCCTTTTGGGAAATACGCAATGGAGATAGTGCAAGGTTATGGCAAGATTCGTGGCAGCATCTTAAGCCTCTACAGGATTTAGCAGAACTTGCACCCCTCCACTTTGCCCTCAATCGGACTCTCGCGATGAAGGTATGTTATCTCTGGAAACCCACGACAGCAGAACACACCTGGAGACAATGGAAAACCTCCAACCATGAGCTAGGCACACCCCCTGATCTAAACCTGACTACCTGGAAACAAGAGGCTGGACGCAGGAAAATCCCCCGGAGAGAGGGGCCCGACATACTCATATGGGGACACTCAACTTCAGGAAACTTCTCGGTAAAATAAACCTATGGCATACACTGCAACCACAACAATCAGCAAGGGGATAACATCTGGAGCAAGATATGGCATAAAGAGCTCTGGCCCAAGGTATCCACCTTCCTTTGGCTAATCATCCACAACAGAATTCTAACATGGGACAATCTCAGGAAGAGAGGATTCACTGGACCATCCATGTGCGTTCTATGTCAATCCCAAGAAGAAACTAAAGAACATCTCTTTAATAGATGTAGCTACAGTCAAATAATTTGGGACCAGGGAGCACAAACCTTGCGTCGATCCAACCAAAACCGTGGCAGTATCAGAGAAACCATTGAAAATTGGGATTCAATCACTTACAACAACCCCATTCTGAACCACATTTGGCTTTTACTCCCAGGCTTCATTCTTTGGCAGCTATGGAAGGAGAGGAACAAATGCATCTTTCACTCCAAGAACTCCCCGGCAGAGGCAACCTGGACCAGAGTTTCCAAGCTCATCAGAGAAACAATTCAAAGCAAGAACTGGCAACCTTGGGACAAAGAGTGCAACCGGGAGGAGACACTTATTTTCCAAGGTTGGAAACTCAACCTAAAAGACGTGGGGATATTTAGACCTCCCAAGAGCCACTTCCCCAGTCCCACCCTCTGCACCCCCCCTCCAGCTGGATTCATAAAAATCAACTTCGATGGAGCCTCAAAAGGCAACCCTGGACCGGCTGGCTATGGAGCGGTCATTAGGAACTCCACCGGGGAAATCCTAACTTTGAGTGCGGGATATTTAGGAGAGACTACAAACAATGTTGTGGAACTGACATGCCTCCTACAGGGACTCCAACAAGCTATTGCCCTAACCAGTCACAAAATCATTCTGGAAGGGGATTCCCAAATTGTCATCCAGCTCATCACAAAGATCCTACATGGGGGACACCCACAAAAAATCTCTCCCATTTGGCGCCTTGCAGGACTTCTTGAAGATTTCCAAAGTTTACTGAGGCATAATATCAGTTTCATCCCCTCCCACATTAAAAGGAAGGAAAACACAGTCGTTGATCTCCTAGCCAATGAGGGCGTACATAGGGAAAAGGAGCACATAACTTGGGACACCAGAAGCACTGAGCCCTCCGATCTCTACAACCGCTGCAAGCTACTGGCCAGTAAAGATTTCCCAACCCCGGATGGGGTGAAACACACCGAGAATGAGGGACGTGGCGAGGGACGTGGCGAGGGGGTGTGGGAGGCCATTAATATAGGCCCTCACCACACACTTCGCGAGTTATGATGCGTATTATCTCCCACCGCCTCCGTCCTCCGATGCACCTCTACACGAGTGCTTTCAATTCAGCCAGCTAGAGCACTAAGCTCATGGCTTTAATGGAATTAATCGCGGCTTATCTACCCACCATCCTTCTCAAGAGTTCTATTGTGTTCTGGCAACTTCCCGAGCAGTGAAGCTGCTATCGAGCTCTCGGTGACTTAGCATTGACCTTCGCTCTAGCTATGCCAAGATTGAGAGGGAGGCCCCGTAGGGGGGCTGGATGGTATGCATCCGCATCCAGAAGTAAACGACATCGAGACTTCAAACGTGCAGTGACTTTAGCCAGGCAGAGATGACGACAGGCGACTATGGCCGCAGGCTCACCTCCCGACACAATTGTGGAAGAAGACTTGAGCATTGAGCTCCCACCGGATTTTTTAGAAAGGAAAATGTTTACAGTCTTCGATAATTGGGACCCCCCCACTTGCTTTATCATCTCAGAGACAACACCCCATGGCAAAGACTCCTCCGACCCTTGCGCCAAGGACTCCTCAGACCCTTGCGCAGCGACATGCATCATCGAGGAGGAGCCACAGATGGACACCGGAGAAGTCAAGGACGCAGTATGACTATGAAGAGATGACAAGCTGCCAAGGCCGCCCTCACCACCTCTCTTTCTCCTGGAGTAGTTGCAACTCATTTTTGAAGTCTGAAGTTTGGTTGACAATCAGATTTTCCGAGCAGTCTGCGTAAGCCAGCGCCTGGATATGCTTTATGCGGCCTAATCCAACGTCACGCCCAAATGCCAATGTCCAACCTGTGCACAGCTGTTTGCAATTCCAGTCAGTGAGGAAGAAACCAAGGATGCTAATGGGAGCACCGGGTAACAGGTTTTATTGTCTGCATGCTTTTCTCTATGTCTGCAGTCGTAATTTACTAGGACTATAGTCCACTAGGTGCTAGCCTGGATAGCCTTAGAATATGCATTATTAAGTTACTGTTAAACATGAATATACCCCCTGGTTTCCTACGGGCAGGGTGGTGCTATCCTCTCTATATTTTTTGGACATGTTATAGTGGGATAGCCAGGTGTCCTGGTTTCCTACACAGGAAGGACACCTGGCAACTATGTGTCATGTATGCTCCTTTTTTGTGAAGCCTTAATATAACAGGACCTACTTTTTACTTAAAAAAAATATATATATATATATGAATATGTCAGAAGGTGGGTCTATTGCAGATCATTCAAATGAATTTCATATGGTTACTAATCAACTAATTTCAGTAAAAGTGGACTTTTATGATGAGTTTAGGGCTCTTCTAATGTCGTGCTCATTGCCAGAAAGTTGGAACGGCTTGTTCATGGCTATAAGCAACTCTGTCTCTAGTTAAAACACTTTAAAATTTTATGATGTTGTTGGTGTTATCCTTTGTGAGGAAATGCGACAGAAAAGCACAGGTGAGACATCAGGTAATTTGTTAAACATGGAGAACAAGAGAAGAAAAAAGTACAGAGTAAAGGGCTCAGGGAACGACGAGAATTCTAGGAAGCGAAGATCCAAATCTAGACTTGAAAAGATAGAGTGATGGAATTGTAGGAAGAAAGGATATATGCAGAAAGATTGTAGAGCTTCAAAGAAACAAAGAGATGGACAACATGAGAAAAATTAGGACGAAAATGTAACAGGTGATCTGTTACAATATGCTTTGATTCTCTTTGTAGAAAATATTTATGAGTCTTGGGTAGTAGATTTAGGGGCTTCATTTCATGCCACACCCCATATCAAACATTTTCTAGATTATGTTTAAGGTGATTTTGGACAAGTTCATTTGGGTGATGATGCACCATGAATTTTTTTTTGAATAGGAAACTTAAAAGCAAAGGAAATAAGTGGAAACCAAAGGTTGTTGAAAGAGGTAAGACATATTCCATATCTATGGAAAAATATAATTTCAACAGGGTAGCTAGAAAATTGTAATATCCTCAAATATTAGACAATTAAATTCTGTGTGGAATTTTGAAAGTAAATTTTTCATTTTTGGAAAATTCAAATCTGAGAATTATTTGCCAATTATGGAAAATTTGAATTTATAATTTTGGTTTATGTAATTAATTATTTGATCACTGTTGGGAAAATATTTTACTTGCCCAACTTTCCTCCTTTATTTGACACATGTAAAAGTTTTTTTTTTTAATAAATTTAATGTTGGAAGACAAGTGGAACAACAAGGTTAAAAATAGATGACCATGAATCCATGAGTGGGGAACATGTTTGGGTTACCTCAAGGCTGATTTTTACAAGTGGAAGAAGTGGAATTTGACCACTAGCAACCCCTAAAAATAAGTGATTTGTAAAGATGTGAATTTCCCCAAGGAGGGAATGAAAGACCTAGGCATAAGAATGTATATATTTACAACATATGTGGGAGGAAGGACATTTCTTAGTATGTTGGGAATGGAGAACAGTTTGTTTTTATGAACATTGTTAGTGGGAGGTAAAGTATTTCTTGATCTCTTGATGGTGACTATAGCTAAGGAGGATCATTCAATTTTCCCTTATGGACTCATGGTAAGGCTAAGGGGTGAGCAGAAAAAGTGAGCTTGGTTGTTCTGTTCTATGGTTGGGTGGAATGCGGCTATTCCATATGTGTGCCAACATCAGTTTCAGATATATATCCCAGTGTGTATTCCTTTTCCAATATTATATTTATAGTTATTATTTGTTAGGAATATGTTGACTATGTATACAAAAGTGAAATTTGTTCTTAAGCGACTGTATAACCATGTTATACTATGGATTATCATAGTTAAATGATACTGGAAATATTGCTTATTTGAAATATTATGGTTGTACATATATCTTTAACTATATAGATATATATATGTTCTCATACATAAAGAAATAATAGATCTATGTTTATATGCCTATTGGCCATTGAATACATATATTTTTAATTCCTATTCAAATCTGTACATAGACAAACACTGCAGAGAATAGATAGAAAGAATAATAGTATGAATAAATTCTTCATTATCATAGAAATATAGTGATACAATAGACTTCAAAGTGTCTTGCAAAAGTAACCATTGTATTCAATTGATCTTTGTTCAAAACATTACAGTTGGAATAACATAGACCAAAAAACTCCACAACCTCTTGTACTATAAACATAGATCTAAGTATGCACATAGGGAATTCAAGGAAGGACATGGAACTCAAATACCTTTTATGATAAAATGATTCCTTCACCCAAGCACACTGATCTTCCCAACCTATAAGAGAATTAAAGTGAGGGTTTAGTAACTTCGCTAGAAATTAAGTTCTTATGAAATTAAATAAAAATAATTCAAGGAAATAAATTATCTTGGGTCCTGATGAAATCATATCACCTTTTCTCCTTGTCAAGAAATTTATCCATGATTTGGGAAGAGGAGGAGTCTATCCATAACCAGCTAATTGGTACCCTCGCAAAGAAGAAGGGGCCCATCATTAATTTTTTGTATCCATATATAAACTTTCACATAAGAAATTTAAAGAAAAGAATGACGATAAATAAAATATCTGTTGTTTTAGTGTCCCTGTACATATTCTCTAAATAAATATTAAATATATAAATACAAAGAATATACTTATAGAGTAAAACACAATATTATAATCATTAAGGGAAACAAATGTTTTGATAGAATAGAAGCAACAACAGGTCATTTCCTCCTTACAAAATCATAACGATAATAATAAAGGCTATGGGTGAATTATAAAAATAAGCTTGGACTTCGACGAAATCCTTGTTCAGATATGAATAATTTCATGGTCGCGAGGGTAAAACCGTAGCTTATATAAAAAAATTACAAACTAAAACCAAGTTGATTTTACTTTTACATAGAAGGAATATTAACAATGGTAGAGGTAACAAGTCTCAATAGTTAACCTATATTATCAGAAAAATAATTATGTTAAGGAAAGAAGGATCTGGATAAACATACAAAGGTAATACATTAACCTTTAAACACTGGTAATCTTTGCACAGGTATTGGTTGAAGAAATATGATAACTGGTGATTTCTATTAAGACAAATTTGAATGTGAATTAAACATATTGAAGATAATACGAGAATGTTTTCACAGACTACGACTAGGTCTGAAGTCTTTTTTAAAACATATGACTACATTCTTCAACAACCCTCACCCAGCACTCATGATTCACGATGCCTCTTGTCACATTAACCCAATATAAGGCTATGGGTATATCTCACCTTGTGCTGACTAAAATCGCTTGAGTAAAGGGCTCAAAGAAAGAAATGCATATTACGAAGAACTTATACATAGACAGAGGAAGCATTTCACAAAGAACGAATGTTGC
>SNQJ01S0015063.1:146746-161057 GCA_010110895.2 Picea sitchensis | reverse complement strand
CTCTAGGGGTTTTTGATGTCTACCAAGTCAGTCAAGAGGTGAGTGGCACCCTTGGAGCACGTAGTGCATCCTGAAGGGAATGTCGTGCAAGGGAAATAGATTAAGGTGAGTGGCACCCTTGGAGCACCTAGTGCGTCCTGAAGGGCATGTCACATTGTTGATAATAGAGGAATGAACCTAGATGGCCTTAGGACGAATAACGTGTTAAGAAATTTTTAAAACAAATTCCCTAATTAAATGTCGCCCTGTACAAAAATTTATGGTTTAAGTCTAAACTATGCTAGTGGTAAAATTTTATCTCTCTATAAAGAAAAAATAACAATAATAATAATAAAATAAAAACCACATAAATAATCTTTAGGACCTTAGTTAAATATTGTAACATGAAGGGAATAAGAAATTAAATTATTCATAAAAAATAATAATAAATCTATTGGGGTAAAATTTAAAAGAAAAAGGGGGGGATTTAATGGTTGTATTATTTTGATAATTTTAAAATATTAATTAAATGAGAAAAGGGAAAAAGGGTTAATTTTCACGCCTTCCTTTTTGAGTTTTAAGTAAAAAGGGGAAAGAGGAAAAATATTTTTTTTTTAGGAAACTAGGGAAAAGAGGTAACATAAAAAGGGAAAAAGGGGAACTTAAGGGAATTTTTATCCTACTTGACAATATAAGTTTTTGACATTGACAGTGTGTAGATCGAAATGAGTGCTAAAAATATGAGGACTCCTCAGCTGACGTTGAAGTTGAACTTGCAATTAATGTATTGTATTGTAATTAATGTAGTTTATTTTATTACATGTATCTCTACCTGGTGATAGACCTTTATTCATATATGTTGATTAATGTTGTCATGTTGACTTAATATAGGTTTTCTAGAATCGTTCGTTGAGGTGAGATTGTTCCATTAAGTAGAGGCTGCCACATTTCTGCTTCCATGTTTAATTGTGATTTTTCATCCCATCCTTTAAAAGGATGCTCCCACGTTCTTGAATTTGTTCTGTCAGATAGGTTACATTCAAGTTCAATTTACTACAAGGCTCAATGGATTAGATTTTTAAAATGCATTTAAAACATTTACTACTCAATTACATTGAAAGCCCTACCTTTTTAAATTATAGTTTTATTCATTTATTACTTAATTAATTAAATTTGTTAAATTATGAGAAGACCACTTATAATCTAACATGAAGACCAATTGTTGACTGCAACTCTGTCCTTAAATGACAGCTCTAGCCTCTAGCGTTGCCTGCGAATTCACCTGTTGTGGACGCTCACGAATTTATAAGAGCGCAATTTCAATGCAATTTTATTGTGTGTTGGCTGCGACTCCATATCCTGAATGGTTGTGACCAACTTGGACAACCTTACCTTTCTAGACAATATCTCTTTTAAAATAGCATTAAATTGCATTAATATCATAGATGTGGCTTCCATTATAGCTGCCTAACAACAATTAACATTCACATTGAATGACACTCTTTTATTTGATTACAGCCACTTATAGAATCAACCAATAATCGCAACCTAATTGTCGACATATATTATATGATGGACAACATGTTGTAAATTCATCTAGCCTCTAGTGTTTTAATCCGTGATTTTATAAGTATGATGTATTTTCTTAGTGTTAGTTTCATAATGATATATATATGTTGATATGGTCAAAATCGTTGCATGGTGAAATTGTTAAATTAGAGTGGTTGGGTTTTTTATTTAGGAATTGTCTTTGTAGACAGATTTGTCGTTAGTCAATTGAAGCTGGGTAAGTATTTGAGGTGTAGTGCCCTTACCTTACAGATAGGAACTGTGCTGACAAGCTCCTTGAATTGTTGAGTTCAGTATTGGCTCACCCTTGTCAACACCTTCATCCTTAGTAGCGTTACTTTAGTTACCCTTCGTTCCAAGATTTCATGATTAAATTGGGGCTTCGTGGAGGTCATCGAGTCATCATTAGATTGTGCATTTGTTGAGCATCATATTTTTCCCTCTTGCCTACCTGTTGCTTGGGAGGCTTAGGCGTAGTCTTCCTCTCAGTTATTTTGGCCCTTAGCAGGCTAATTTTATTTTTAGACCCTTATCCAGATAGGTTATGCTATGCCAGGGCCATTGCCGCACCTATCACCACAGAATGACATGATCCCTGATGAGTATATCATTTCGCGCCCTATTGGATAGAGGTGACTGATAACTTGGCTAGAGGTGGTGCTACCCATCGTGGGAGCTACTCATTGTAGTTGTTGGCATTGTTCGTTGTAGTCGTTTGGGCACTTTGGTTGAACGCCTTGATGTGTTTGGTTGTGTACCTCCAAGGTATTAAAGTTAACTAGTCGTCAAGGCCGTCATGTCAAGACGAGGATGTATCCCTTAAATTTTAGGCATGGTCTTCCTATGTCGGGCGGGTAGCATTCCTCCTTGTTGTCCTACACATCTTTCGTCCAGTTTTCCTTGTGCCATTTTTGGTGTCTTAGTTGTTGTTTCCTGTTCTGTGGGAAGAGTGCTCACCATCAGCTGGGTCGTCTAGCTGTAATTGTCATTGTCGTCATGTTTTAAAAAAATAAAAAATAAAAAATAAAAAATAAAATCATTATTGTTTCATGTGTAGACATAATTAAAGGGTTTGTTACATATGGTATCAAAGCGAGTTAATACCTACATTTATGGATCGATAGGATTTTCACTACAGTAAACCTGTGAGTATTAATCCTTGCGTTAATTAAAAACCTTAATGTGTCCTCGTAGAGATCGCATTTAGAGAGCGCCCCTGAGGGTCCACAACATGCAATAGCTAGTACTGTTATCATCCTCCAAGATCATGAGAGAGATGAGTTCTAGAATCCATGAGTGTCATGGATGGTGGTGTTGTCGAATCATAGTTGTAGTGCAAGGCATGTGCTTCACACTTCATGTTTATGACCTCCAGCATGAAGTTCCACATGGTGGTCTTTCCACTGAAGGGGAGAACTCTTTTATGGCGGAAGATGCTCTTGCCCCTTTTGAACCTGTCCATCAGCGACATGTCATGGGAACTGTTCGAGGGACGGTTCCAAGAGAGTTATGTTTCTAAGGAATTCATTGAGCATCAAATCAATGATTTCGAGGCCTTGTGACAAGGTAGCCACACGGTGCCTGAGTGCGAGGCCCATTTTAGAGTGTTGGGTAAGCTCCGCATCTTTTCCTAGAAACTTAAGGTCAAGGAGTTCGAGTTTTTCCTTATTGTTAGAATTCAACTTCTACTATGGGTACCAGGAATACTGGACCAAGGAAAGTGCGTTGGATTGTGGGGTTCCACATTACCAACATTCTTTCCCAGAGGAAAGGGCCGACATTTCTATATCAGTCAGACCCCCTACCGTCAGATTTTTGGGCAAGGCCCTGGATTCATGCAGACTTACATAACCACAAAGCAGAGCATCATTCGACTGTTCTTGAGATGAAAGGTACCATCACTGAAGAGACCCTTAGTATTTTGAGACATCTCGGTACTACCGAGAGTTTCATTTTCAGTGCAGCACTACAAAGGATTAAGATAGAGGAAGTCAAAAAAAAGGTTGGAGGAAAGTTTATGGGATGTATCCTTAACCTGGGAGATTTTGTCACAAGGGACAACCTGTATGTCATGATATTAGGATCTTATGATGTCGTAATGGTATGGACTAGTAGTAATCGCATGAGGCGATACCCAACTGTAAGACGAAACGGTTACGCTGGTTCAATGACAAATGGCAGAGATGTTTGATTGTAGGACTGAACCAGGGAGTTTCCCTGAGGTTAAACTCTTCCTTACAACTACATAAGAGCATGTGCAAGGGGTGAAAGCTTTATGCGATCATTGTGTTAAACGAGAAGTAATTAGCAGAAGGTTTAGACCACCTTCTGGTGGTGAGAGATTTTTTGGACATATTTCTGAAGGAGTTACCTAAGATGTCGCTAGAGAGGGAATTGGATTTTACTATAGACCTAAAACCGGGAACATAATCGATAGCTAGAACTCCTTATCGGATGTCAACTCGGGAGTTACAGGAGTTGAGAATGCAATGGAAGGAGTTGTTGGACCTGGGGTTTATATGTCCTAGTGTGTCACCGTGGGGTGCACCTACTTTTTTCATACAAAATAAGGATGGGTCATGGAGGCTCTGCATTGACTACAGTCAATTGAACAAGCCCATGATCAAGAATCAATATTCGTTGCCAAGAATTGATGATTTGTTCGATCAAATGAAGGGTGTAACAGTGTTCTCAAAGATTGAATTGCGATCAGGATACCACCAGTTATGGATTAAGGAAGATGATGTCCCTAAGCCCCCCTTAAGATGAGGTTTGGACATTACGAGTTTACTATTTTACTGTTGGGACTGAAAAACGCCCAAGGGGTATTTATGAGTTTGATGAATGGGGTCTTTCGCGAGTACTTGAACAAGTTCATCCAAGTATTCATTGATGATATTTTGATCTACTCTCGGACGATGGAGGAGAATGATGAGCACTTGTGCTTGCTACTATACTGTCTGCAAGAGCACAAACTGTATGGGAAGTTGTCCAAATGCTCTTTTATCAATCAAAGATTCACTACTTAGGGCATGACATCTTCGTTGAAGGCATCATCGTGGATCCAACCAAGGTCAAAGCTATTATGGAATGGCCTATGCTGATGAAGGTCCTGGAAGTGCATAGCTTCATGGTTTTAGCAGGATACTATCGACGGTTCATCGATGGAATTTCGAAGATAGAAAATCCAATCACGGAGTTGCAGAACAAGAAAAATAAGTTTGTTTGGACCGAGAAATGCATAGAATCATTTCGGAGGCTCAAGGAGTTGTTGAAAACAACACCGATACTAAAGGTCCCTGACATGGATGTAGACTTCTTGGTATGCACTAACGCATCGAATGAAGGCTTAGGTGGAGTCCTGATGCAATACAGATGAGTGATCGCTTACATTTTGAGGAAACTGAGAAGGCATGAGGAGAACTACACGATGCATGATTGGGAGTTGTTAGCCATCATATGTTCCTTGAAGGTTTGGAGACACTACCTTATTGGACGAAAATTTGATCTAAAGACTGAGCACTGTGGATTACAACACATATTTAGGCAAGCGACCTGAACATCTGACAATGGCGTTGGTTGAAATTGCTTAGCGAGTATGACTTTGAGATTACTTACATAAAAAGAACAGTGAACTGAGTGGTGGATGCATTGATTCAAAGACCACGCATATTTTTGGTGCTACCTCCTCAGACGAATCTGCGTGAAAAGTTTCTAACTTTACAACGTAATGATGACTGGTACAAAGAGGTCGAGGGTTTTATCGGACAAAACACAATGATGGTACAATGATTTGAAGGATTTTCATTTGATAGAGATGGATTATTAAGGTTTAAATATGGGATCTACGTATCGCCAAACAACGAGTTGAGGATCTTGATCCTAAGCAAGTCTCATAGAGCAGTGTACATGGCTCACCCTGGAGTCATGAAGATGAGGGTAGACCTTAAACCCTTATTCTTCTGGAAGGGAATGAAGGCAGACATAGTCAACTATCTGGAAAGATGTCTAGAATGTTAGCAGGTAAAGGTTGAACATAGACACCTAGCAGGATTACTACAACCAGATGCTATTCCAGAATCAAAATTGGAGGTTATTTCGATGGATTTTATCGTTGGATCACCACTGACGGCAAGGAGACATGACTCGATTTTCGTAGTAGTAGACACTCTGACGAAGAGTGCTCACTTTATTCCTGTTCATACAATGTATCAAGCACCTGACATAGCTAGAGTCTTCATTAGTGAGATTGTGAGGCTGCATGGTGTGTCTAAGAGGATTATCTCCAATCGAGGATTAGTGTTTACTAGACAATTTTGGACGCGTTTCCAAGAGGCCTTGGGAACCCAACTTAACTTTAGTATTGCATATCAC
This sequence comes from Picea sitchensis, assembly GCA_010110895.2. Lineage (NCBI taxonomy): Eukaryota > Viridiplantae > Streptophyta > Pinopsida > Pinales > Pinaceae > Picea > Picea sitchensis. The sequence goes on along the minus strand of SNQJ01S0015063.1, from coordinate 155,135 downwards.
CCGGAGACTGACGGGCAGACTGAATGAACGAACCATATCTTGGAGGACATGTTGCGCATGTACGTGATGGACCAACAAAAGTGTTGGGAAGAATTCTTTCCACTAGTGGAGTTCTCTTACAACAACAGTTACTAGAGCACCATTAAGATAGTGCCTTTAGAGTTTCTTTATGGGCGACCATGTCAGATGCCCTTGAGTTGGGATAGGCTTGAGGATAGGATCTTTGTAGGACCAAAAGCAATACAAGAAATGGAAGAGAAAATTAAAACAATAAGACAAAGTATTAAAGAAGCAAAGGATCGATAGAAGAGTTATGCCGATGTGCACCCGGTCGACCATAGTTATGAGGTTGACGATCGAGTCTTCTTGTCGGTTAAACCACATAAGAGTTTGATCAAGTTTGGGAAGGGAGCTAAAACTCTCTCCTAGGTTCATAGGACCTTTTGAGATTGTGGAGAGAAAGGGGCCCGTGGCCTATCGACTAACCTTTCCTGATTCTTTGAGGTGTGTGCATGATGCTTTTAATGTATCTATTTTGAGACATTATATTAGTGATCCTACACATGTTATTGACATGAGTTCCTTGCAGGTGACAGACAAGGGGGCACTCACGATTGAGTTGATACGCATCTTGGATCATCGCATTTGACATCTACGGTGTCCAACGATAGAGCAGGTCAAGGTCCAAAGGGACAATTATAGTCCTCACTAGGTGACCTGGGAGGAAGCATATGATATGCGCCAACAGTTTCCATTTTTGTTTGATAGATAGACATATGATACTGTGATACACTTTATTTCAGCATTTATACTGTGAAACTTCGGGATGAAGTTTAGACCAAGAGGGGGTGTATGTAACATCCCGCTCTGGCACACTGAGAGAAATTATTGTTTGAGGACACTTGTTCGCAAGTGATCTGGATTATTATGCTATTAAAACTTTTGATTTTGATTATGAGGCGTTATGGGTTGATGACACGTTGTTTTACTGCATTGACATAAACAGGGGCTATTGACTAGGTTTACTGAGTGTGTAGGATTTTGGACCTCAAGGATGCAGAGGCATCGATGGAACCCCTTGGACTCCAGATTGAGTTAGGGAGTGTGTCATTGGGGTTTGATTGTTTTACTGTGATATTAGTGCATTTGAATGGATGATATAATATGGATATGTTCTGACATGATTTGTTGATGATGTAGGCTAATGATAACTTGCCGACTAGACTCACATATGGAGTAAAGGGGTCACGCATGACTACCAGATATGTTGAGGGAGAGGTGTGGACAACAACCATGCTACAACCTACTAGCACTTCCATCGTGGCTCAAATTGTAGGTTAATGATTACCTAGTTTGAGAGGACCCACGATGCTGTGAGGGTAGACTGCAACAGTCACTGACGATGATTCTAAGGGGCACGCAATAAGGCGGGCGCCTTATTCCTTAGAGGCCCTTAGTCTCCCACAAGTTCACCTGGTGGAGTATTGACTCTATGGTTTTTGATATCTACCAAGTCAGTCAAGAGGTGAGTGTCACCCTTGGAGCACGTAGTGCGTCCTGAAGGGCACGTCGTGCAAGGGAAACAGATTAAGGCAAGTGGCACCCTTGGAGCACCTAGTGCGTCCTGAAGGGCATGTCGCATTGTTGATAATAGAGGAATGAACCTAGATATCCATAGGATGAATAACGTGTTAAGAAATTTTTAAAACAAATTCCCTAATTAAATGTCGCCCTGTACGAAAATTAAAGGTTTAAGTCTAAACTATGCTAGTTTTAAAATTTTATCTCTCTATAAAAAAAAAATAACAATAATAATAATAAAATAAAAACCACATAAATAATCTTTAGGACCTTAGTTAAATCTTGTAACATGAAGGGAATAAGAAATTAAATTATTCATAAAAAATAATAATAAATCTATTGGAGTAAAATTTAAAAGAAAAATGTATTGTATTGTAATTAATGTATTTTATTTTATTACATGTATCTCTACCTAGTGATATACTTTTATTCATATATGTCTATTAAGGTTTTCATGTCGAGTTAATATAGATTTTCAAGAATCATTCATTGAGGTGAGATTGTTCCATTAAGTAGAGGTTTTCATGTTTCTACTTCCATGTTTAATTATGATTTTGCATCCCATCCTTTAAAATGATGCTCCCACATTCTTGAAGTTCTTCATGAGGCGATACCCAACTGTAACAACCCCTTTCATGAGGCGATACCCAACTGTAAGATGAAATGGTTAAGATGGGTCGATGACGAAGGGTAGAGACGTGTGATTGTAGGACTGAACCAGGGAGTTTCCCTGAGGTTCATCTCTTCCTTATAGATACAAAAGAGCATGCGCAAGGGGTGAAATATTTATGTGATCATTGCGTTAAACGAGAAGTGATTAGCGGAAGGTTTAGAACACCTTCCGGTGGGGAGAAAGTTTGTGGACGTATTTCTAGGGGAGTTACCTGGGATGTCATCAGAGAGGGAATTGGAGTTTACTATAGACCTAAAACCGGGAACATAACCGATAGCTAGAACGCCTTATCGGATGTCAACGCTGAAGTTACAGGAGTTGAGAATGCAATGGAAGGAGTTGTTGGACCTGGGGTTGATACGTCCTAGTGTGTCACCGTGGGGTGCACCTATTATTTTCATACGAAAGAGGGATGGGTCGTGGAGGTTCTGCATTGAGTACAATCAATTGAACAAGTCCACAATTAGGAATCAATATCCATTGTTGAGAATTGATGATCTGTTCGATCAAATGAAGGGTGAAACGATGTTCTCAAAGATCGACTTGCGATAATGATACCACTAGTTATGGATTAAGGAAGATGACATCCCTAAGACCGCCCTTAAGATGAGGTTTGGACATTACGAGTTTACTTTTTTACCGTTGGGACTGACAAATGCCCCATGGGTATTTATGAGTTTGATGAATGGGGTGTTAAACGAGTACTTGGACAAGTTCATTCAAGTATTCATTGAAGATATTTCTATCTACTCTAGAATGAAGAAGGAGCATGCCGAGCACTTGTGCTTGGTACTACAGTGTCTGCGAGATCACAAACTGTATGGGAAGTTGTCCAAATGCTCTTTTATCAATTGAAGATTCACTACTTAGGGAATGTCATCTCTGGTGAAGGCATCATTGTGGATCCATCCAAGGTCAAGGCTATTATGGAATGGCCTGCGCCAACGAAGGTCCCAAAAATTTGTAGCTTCATGGGTTTCGTAGTATACTATCAATGGTTTGTTGATGAAATTTCGAAGATAGCAAATCCGATCACGTAGTTGCAGAAGAAGAAAAAGAAGTTTGTTTGGACCGAGAAATGCATGATAGCATTTCAGAGGCTCAAGGAGTTGTTGACAACAACACCGATACTAAAGGTCCCTGACATGGACACAGAATTATTGGTATGCACTGATGCATCCAAGGAAGGCTTAGGTGGAGTCTTGATGCAAGATGGTTGAGTGATCACTTAAATTTCGAGGAAATTGAGAAGGCATGAGGAGAACTACATGATGCATGATTGGGAGTTGTTAGCCATCGTATGTGCCTTGAAGGTTTGGAGACACTACCTTATTGGACAAAAAATTGATCTAAATACTTAGCACTGTGGACTACAACACATATTTACGCAAGCGACCTGAATGTGCGACAACGATGTTGGTCAGAATTGCTTAGTGAGTATGAATTTGAGATTACTTACATAAAAAGAACAATTAACTAAGTGACAAATACATTGAGTTAGAGACCATGCATATTTTCAGTGCTGCCTCTTCAGATGAATCTGCGTGAAAAGATTCTAACTTTACAACGTAATGATGACTGGTACAAAGAGGTCGAGGGTTTTATCAGACAAAACACAATGATGGTACCACGATTTGAAGGATTTTCATTTGATAGCGATGGATTATTGAGGTTTAAATATCATATCTACATATTGCCAAATGACGAGTTGAGGATGTTGATCCTAAGCGAGGCTCATAGGGCAGTGTACATGGCTCACCTGGGAGTCACGAAGATGAGGGTAGACCTTAAACCCTTATTCTTCTGGAAGGGGATGAAGGAAAACATAGTCAACTATGTGGCCAAATGTCTAGAATGTGAGCAGGTAAAGGCTAAACATAGACACCCAGCAGGATTACTACAACCACGTGCTATTACGGAATTGAAATGGGAGGTTATTTCGATGGATTTTATCATTGGATTGCCACTGACGGCAAGGAGACATGACTCGACTTTTGTAGTAGTAGACACTCTGACGAAGAGTTCTCACTTTATTCTTGTGCATACAATATATCAGGCACCTGACATAGCTAGAGTCTTCATCAGTGAGATTTTGAGGCTGCATGGCATGCCTAAGAGGATTATATGCTATCAAGGATCGGTGTTTACTGGACGATTTTGGACGAGTTTCCAAGAGGCCTTGGGAACCCAACTTAAATTTAGTACTACGTATAAACCAAAGAATGATGGGAAGACCGAACGAATGAACCATATCTTGGAGGACATGTTGCACATGTACATTATGGACCAACAAAAGCGTTGGGAAGAATTCTTGCCACTAGTGGAGTTCGCCTACAACAATAGTTACTACAGCACCATTAAGATGGTGCCTTTTGAGTTTCTTTACAGGAAATCGTGTCGGATGCCCTTGAGTTGGGATCCGCTTGAGGATAGGGTCCTAGTGGGATGAGAAGCGATCCAAGAAATGGAAGAGAAAATGGAAACAATATGACAAAGGATTAAAGAAGCACAGGATCAACAGAAGAGTTATGCCTATGTGCACCTGGTCGACTGTAGTTACGAGGTCAACAGTTGAGTCTTCTTGCGGGTTAAACTGCATAAGAGTTTGATCAAGTTTGGGAAGGGAGCTAAAACTCTCTCCTAGGTTTATGGGACCTTTCAAGATTGTGGAGAGAAAGGGGCTCGTGGCCTATTGACTAGCCTTGCCGGATTCTTTGAGGCGTGTGCACGATGCTTTTCATGTATCTGTTTTGAGACATTATATTAGTGATCCTAGACAAGTTATTGACATGAGTTCCTTGTAGGTGATGGACGAGGTGGAGCTCACGGCTGAGCCGATATGCATCTTGGATCATCGCGTTCGACAGCTACGACGTCAAATGATAGAGCAAGTCAAGGTCCAATGGGACAACTATAGTCCACACTCGACGACCTGGGAGGATGCATATGATATCCACCAGCAGTTTCAATTTTTGTTTGATAAATAGAAATATGATACTATGATACACTTTATTTCAGCATTTATACTGTGAAACTTTGGGATGAAGTTTAGACCAAGAGGGGGTGTATGTAACATCCCTCTCTAGCACACTGAGCGAACTTATTCTTTCAGGACACTTTCTCACAAGTGATCCAGATTATTATGCTATTAAAACTTTTGATTTTGATTATGAGGCGTTATGGGTTGATGACATGTTGTTTTACTGCATTGACATAGATAGGTGATATTGACTCAGTTTACTATGTGTGCAGGATTTTGGACCTCGAGGATGCAGAGGCATCGATGGAACCCCTTGGACTTCGAATCGATTCAGGGAGTGTTCCATTGGGTTTTGATTGTTTTACTATAATATTAGTGCATCTGACTGGATGATATGATATGGATATGTTCTGAAATGATTTGTTGATGATGCAGGCTGATGATCGCTTGTCGACCAGACTCACATATGTAGTAAAGGGGTCACGCACGACTACTAGATATGTTCAGGGAGAGGTGTGGACAACAACACTGCCACAACCTACTAGCCATCCAACCGTGTCTCAAACTGTAGGTTAACGATTACCTAGTTCAAGAGCACCCATGATTCCATGAGGGAAAACTGCAAAAATCGCTCATGCTGATTCTAAGGGGAGCGCAATAAGGCGGGGCCTTATTCCTTAGAGGCCCTTAGTCTCCCACAAGTTCACCTGGCATATTATTGACTCCAAGGGTTTTTGATGTCTACCAAGTCAATCAAGAGGTGAGTGGCGCCCTTGGAGCTCGTAGTGCGTCCTGAAGGGCATGTCGCACAAGGGAAACATATTAAGGTGAGTGGCACCCTTGGAGCACCTAGTGCGTCCTAAAGGGCAGGTCGCGTTGTTGATAATTTCAAGAATGAACCTAGATGGCCTTAGGACGAATAACGTGTTAAGAAATTTTTAAAACAAATTCCCTAATTAAATGTCGCCTTGTACGAAAATTTAAGGTTTAAGTGTAAACTATGCTAGTGGTAAAATTTTATCTCTCTATAAAAAACAAATAACAATAATAATAATAAAATAAAGACCACATAAATAATCTTTCATACCTTAGTTGAATCTTGTAACACGAAGGGAATAAGAAATTAAATTATTCACAAAAAATAATAATAAATCTGTTGGAGTAAAATTTAAAAGAAAAAGGGGGGGATTTAATGGTTGTATTATTTTGATAATTTTAAAATATTAATTAAATGAGAAAAGGGAAAAAGGGTTAATTTTCACACCTGCCTTTTTGAATTCTAAGTAAAAAGGGGAAAGAGGAAAAATATTTTTTTTTTAGGAAACTAGGGAAAAGAGGTAACATAAAAAGGGAAAAAGGGGAACTTAAGGGAATTTTTATCCTTCTTGACAATGTAACTTGTTGACATTTACAGTGTGTAGATTGAAATGAGTGCTAAAAATATGAGGACTCCTGAGCTGACGTTGAAGTTGAACTTGCAATTAATGTATTGTATTGTAATTAATGTATTTTGTTTTATTACGTGTATCTCTACCCTGTGATAGACCTTTATTCATATATGTCTATTAAGGTTGTCATGTCGACTTAATATAGGTTTTCCAGAATCATTCGTTGAGGTGATATTGTTCCATTAAGTAGAGGTTGTCACATTTCTGCTTCCATGTTTAATTGTGACTTTGCATCCCATCCTTTAAAAGGATGCTCCCACATTCTTGAAGTTGTTCTGTCGGATAGGTTACATTCAAATTCAATTTACTACAAGGCTCAATGGATTAGATTTTTAAACTACATTTAAAACATTTACTACTAAATTATAGTGAAAGCCCTGCCTTTTTAAATGATAGTTTTATTCATTTATTGCTTAATTAATTAAATTTTTTAAATTATGAGAAGACCAGTTATAATCTAACATGAAGACCAGTTTTTGACTGCGACTCTGTCCTGAAATGACAGCTCTAGCCTCTAGCGCTGCCTGCGAATTCGCCTGCTGCAAACGCTCACGATTTTATAAGAGTGCAATTTTAATACAATTTTATTATGTGTTGACTGCGACTTCTTATCCTGAATGGTTGTGACCAACTTGGATAGCCTTACCTTGCTAGACAGTATCTCATTTAAAATAGCATTAAATTGCATTAATAGTGTTGATGTGGCTTCCATTATAGCCTCCTAAAAACAATTAACATTCGCATTGAATGACACTCTTTTATGTGAATACAACCACTTATAGAATCAACCAATAATGGCAAATTAATCGTCGACAGATATTATATGATGGACACCATGTTGTAAATTGATCTGGCCTCTAGTGTTTTAATCTGTGATTTTATAAGCAGGGTGTATTTCCTTAGTATTACTTTAATAACGATATATATATGTTGATATGGTAAAAATCGTTGCACGGTTAAATTGTTAAATTAGAGTGGTTGGGTTGTTTATTTAGGACTTGTCTTTGCATACACCTTTGTCGTTAGTCAATTGAATCTAGGTAAGATTTTGAGGTGTAGTGCCCTTACCATACACACAGGAACTGTGCCGAAAAGCCCGTTGAATTGTTGAGTTCGGTATTGGCTCACCCTTGTCAACACCTTCATCCTTAGTAGCGTTACTTTAGTTACCCTTAATTCCAAGACTTATTGCTTAACTTGTGGCTTCGTGGTGGTCGTCGATTCATCTTTCAATTGCACATTTTTTGAGTGTCGTATTTTTCCCTCTTGCCTACCTGTTTCTTGGGGGGCTTATGCATAGTCTTCCTCTCAGTTATTTTGGCCCTTAGCGCACCGATTTTATTTTTAGACCCTTATACAGATAGTTTATGCTATGCCAGAGGTATTTACGCACCTATCACCATGGAATGGCATGATCCCTAATGAGGATATCATTTCGTTCCCTATTGGATAGGGGCGACTGATAACTTGGTCGGAGGTGGTGCTACCCATCATGGGAGCTACTCGTTGTAGTTGTTGGTGTTGTTCATTGTAGTCATTTGGGAACTTTTTTTGAACGCCTTCATGCATTTGGTTGCACGCCTCCAAGGTCTTAAAGTTAACTAGTTTTCAAGGCCCTCGTGTCAGGATGGGGATGTATCTCTTAACTTTTAGGCATGGTCTTGTGTCAGGTGGGTCGCTTTCCTCTTGTTGTCCTACGCATGTTTC
>SNQJ01S0015063.1:124141-135047 GCA_010110895.2 Picea sitchensis | reverse complement strand
TTGAGTCAGGGAGTGTGCCATTGGGGATTGATTATTTTACTATGATATTAGTGCATCTGACTGGATGATATGGATATGTTCCGACATGATTTGTTGATGATGCAGGCTGACGATAGCTTGTTGACCAGACTCACATATGGAGTAAAGGGGTCACGCACGACTACCAGAGATGTTCAGGGAGAGGTGTGGGCAACAACGCTACCACAACCTACTAACACTCCCGTCATGGCTCGAACTGTAGGTTAACTATTACCTAGTTCGAGAGGCCCCACAATGTCGTGAGGGCAGATTGCGACAGTCGCTCACGCTAATTCTAAGGGGTACATAATAAGGCGAGGGCCTTATTCCTTAGAGGCCCTTAGTCTCCCACAAGTTCACCTGGTAGAGTATTGACTCCATGGGTTTTTTATGTCTACCAAGTTAGTCAAGAGGTGAGTGGCACCCTTGGAGCACGTAGTGCGTCCTGAAGGGCACGTCGCGCAAGGGAAAAAGATTAAGGCGAGTGGCAGACTTGGAGAACTTAGTGCATCCTAAAGGGCACGTCGAGTTGTTGATAATGGAGGAATGAACCTAGATGGCCTTAGGACAAATAATGTGTTAAGAAAAATTTAAAACAAATTCCCTAATTAAATGTTGCCCTGTACGAAAATTTAAGGTTTAAGTCTAAACTATGCTAGTGGTAAAATTTTATCTCTATAAAAAAATAACAATAATAATAATAAAATAAAAACCAAATAAATAATCTTTAGGACCTTAGTTAAATCTTGTAACACGAAGGGAATAAGAAATTAAATTATTCACAAAAAATAATAATAAATCTGTTGGCGTAAAATTTAAAAGAAAAAGGGGGGGATTTAATGGTTGTATTATTTTGATAATTTTAAAATATTAATTAAATGAGAAAAGGGAAAAATGGTTAATTTTCACACCTGCCTTTTTGAGTTCTAAGTAAAAAGGGGAATGAGGAAAAATTAAAAAAAATTAGGAAACTAGGGAAAAGAGGTAACATAAAAAGGGGAAAAGGGGAACTTAAGGGAATTTTTATCCTGCTTGACAATATAAGTTTTTGACATTGACAGTGTGTAGATCGAAATGAGTGCTAAAAATATGAGGACTCCCGAGCTGATGTTGAAGTTGAACTTGCAATTAATGTATTGTATTGTAATTAATGTATTTTATTTAATTACATGTATCTCTACTTGGTGATAGACCTTTATTCATATATGTCTATTAAGGTTGTCATGTCGACTTAATATAGGTTTTCTAGAATCATTCATTGAGGTGAGATTGTTCCATTAAGTAGAGGTTGCCGCGTTTTTGCTTCCATGTTTAATTGTGATTTTTCATCCCATCCTTTAAAAAGACGCTCCCATGTTGTATAAGTTGTTCTACCGGGTAGGTTACATTCAAATTCAATTTACTACAAGGCTCAATGGATTAGATTTTTAAACTGCATTTAAAACATTTACTACTCAATTACAGTGAAAGCCCTGCCTTTTTAAATTATAGTTTTATTCATTTATTACTTAATTAATTAAATTTGTTAATTAAATTTTCTAAATTATGAGAAGACCAGTTATAATCTAACATGAAGACCAGTTGTTGACTACGACTATGTCCTTAAATGACAGCTCTAGCCTCTAGCGTTGCGTGCGAATTCGCCTGCTGCGGACGCCCATGATTTTATAAGAGTGCAATTTCAATACAATTTTATTGTGTGTTGACTACAACTCCTTATCCTGAATGGCTATGACCAACTTGGATAGCCTTACCTTGCTAGACAATATCTCTTTTAAAATAGCATTAAATAGCATTAATAGCGTAGATGTGGCTTCCATTATAGCCACCTAACAACAATTAACATTCACATTGAATGACACTCTTTTATTTGACTAAAACCACTTATAGAATCAACCAATAATCACAACTTAATTATCGACAGATATTATATGATGGACAACATGTTGTAAATTGATCTGGCCTCTAGTGTTTTAATCCATGATTTTATAAGTAGGATGTATTTTCTTAGTATTACTTTAATAACGATATATATATGTTGATATGTTCAAAATCGTTGCATGGTTAAATTGTTAAATTAGAGTGGTTGGGTTGTTTATTTAGGACTTATCTTTGTAGACAGCTTTGTCATTAGTCAATTGAAGCTACGTAATATTTTGTGGTGTAGTGCCCTCACCTTACAAACAGGAACTGTGGTGACAAGCCCATTGAATTGTTGAGTTCGGTATTATCTCACCCTTGTCAACACCTTCGTCCTTAGTAGCGTTACTTTAGTTACCCTTCGTTCCAAGACTTCTTGCTTAAGTTGGGGCTTCGTGGTGGTCGTCGAGTCATCTTTCGATTGCACATTTTTTGAGAATCATATTTTTCCCTCTTGCCTACCTGTTGCTTGGGGGGCTTAGGCATAGTCTTCCTCTCAATTATTTCAGCCCTTAGTGCGTCCGTTTTATTTTTAGACCCTTATCCAGATAGGTTATGCTATGCTAGGGGTATTTCCATGCCTATCACCATAGAATGGCATGATCCATGATGAGCATATCATTTCGTGCCCTATTGGATAAGGGGGACTGATAACTTGGTCGGAGGTGGTGCTACCCATCTGGGAGCTACTCATTGTAGTTGTTGGTGTTGTTTGTTGTAGTCGTTTGGGAACTTTGTTTGAACGCCTTCATGCGTTTGGTTTCGAACGTCTTCATGCGTTTGGTTTCATGCCTCCAAGGTCTTAAAGTTAACTGGTCGTCAAGGCCCTCGTGTCAAGATGGGAATGTATCCCTTAACTTTTAGGCGTGGTCTTGTTGTGTCGGGCGGGTAGCATTCCTCCTTATTGTCCTACACATGTTTCATCCAGTTTCCCTTGTGCTATTCTTTGGTGTCTTAGTTGTTGTTTACTGTTCTGTGGGTGTAGTGCTCACCGTCAGCTGGGTCATCTAGCTGTAGTCGTCATTGTCGTCTTGTTTAAAAAAAAAAAAAAAAAAAAAAAATTGCACTGTTGTTTCGCGTGTAGACATAATGAAAGGGGTTGTTACAGATCATGAATCCACTATTGTGGAAATAAAAGGTAAAATTCATTCCCACAATGTCTCTATACTAATTGACCTAGGAGCTATTCTGAGTTATATTAATCTTGCTTTATTTGAATTAAGAAAGGTAAAGAATGTAAAGCATTCTAAGTACTGGTTAGTGCAATTAGCAACATGGACCAAAATAAGAGTAATAGATTTTATTTGGGATTGTGAACTAAACATAGATAGTCCAATTACAAAGTTAAATATGAAAATTTTAACTTTGGGATCTTACAGTTTAATCATTGGAATGGACTGGTTAGAGAAACATAAAGTGATATTAAACTACTACAAAAAGTCATTTGTGTACATAGATGAAAACAACATAGCTAGCACGGTACAATGGATCATAAAACTAGTTTCAGTTAAGAAAATATCAACCATGCAGTTTAAGAAATGTATGAATAAATATTTCCAAATTTATGTTCTACAGGTGACTAACCTCTTATGAGAAGAAATAAAACCAAGTCTAGAATATTTTATAGTCCTATGTGGGTTTAGAGATGTATTTGTAGATGAAATACTAGAACTACCTCCAATGAGAGAGATAGATCTCTCTATTGATCTACTACCTGGATCTGCCCCGATATCTAAGGAACCTTATAGGATGAGCCTACCCGAATTAATAGAAATGAAAATTCAGTTACAAGAACTACTGGATAAGGAATATATCAGACCAAACTTTTCTCCTTGGGGAGCACCAATTTTATTCGTTATGAAGAAATATAAGACTTTAAGACTGTGTATTGACTATCGACAACTAAATTAAATGATAATTAAGAATAAGTATCCCTTACCCATAATTAGTGACCTCTTTGACCAAGTTGGAGGAGCAAAGATATTTTCTAAACTAGATTTAAGTCTTGGTTATCACCAAGTTAGAATAAAAAATGAAGATGTAAATAAAACATCTTTTAGAACACATTATGGACACTATGAGTTTGTCGTAATCCCATTCAGGGTTACTAATACACCAAAAACCTTTATGTGCTTGATGAATAGTATATTTAGCCAATATCCAGATAAATTTGTGTTGATTTTTATCGATGATATTCTAATTTACTAAAAAACAGAAGAATAACATGAAGATCATCTGAAAATAGTATTGCAGACTTTAAGGGAACATAAGTTGTATGCTAAGTTTGATAATTGTGACTTTTACGAAAAAAAGATAAAGCACTTAGGACACCTAATATATGAATATGGTATCTGTTTTGATCCAGAAAAAACAAAATCCATTATGGAATGGCCTATCCCTAAGGATGTATTATACATTAGATCCTTTATGGAAATTATCAGTTATTACTGAACATTTGTTGAAGGGTTTTACAAGATCGCATATCCAATTACCTCGCTACAGAAAAAGGGAATGAAATTCACTTGGTCACAAACTTGTGAGGACAACTTTGATAACTTAAAAAGTATTTTAACTACAACACCTATCCTAAAGGTAGCAGATCTCGATAAAGACTTTACAGGTTGTGTGGATGCAAGAAAAGAGGGATAAGGAGGATTATTGACACAAGACGAACATGTCATCTATTATTTGTTAGCACTCTGTAATTTTCCCAAGTCTGTGGAGTCAATGACAGAGGTAACATCAAACCACTTGGATTCTTATATCTATCCCTCCAAGACTCAGAGAGGGCTTTCTCTGTTTGATCTAGCATTGTTTGCTGGGAATTTTAGGCTAGATATAAGAGTACAGGGTTGTTTTTTTTAAATTGGTTGGTTGGAACAGGAAGGGAAGACCATTGGGAAATTGAGTAAAAATCCATAATGGATCAAAACCAATTCATAACAGGATAATATGCAGGTCAAGGTAGGAAAATCCACTGGATCTTCATGAATTTAATGCATGGAGGAGATGGAAAGGTTTAGAAATCAAATAAAAACAAGAGCAATCAAGAATTAAGTTTTCAATCTTTAGTAGAAAACATAGAAACTATTCCAAGCCATATACAGAGGGTACATTAAAACAAATTATTCTTTTAATCTTCTCAGAACAATTCAGAATGTAGGAAGTAATTGTGATAACAAAAAAACAAATTTGTAGAGAAGAGATACACTTCACCAATGGAATATGTCACAAGAATCCTGCAATGATCACATTATATTACTAAAATATGAATCGAATGGTCTTTGCAAAGTGATTTACAATATTGGTCCTATTATACTAACTAGTATCAACTGATCAACCCTTGATACTTCGAAATTAGAAGTATTTATAAATTATTTACAATGATCCTTTCATTAATGAGAAAGATTGAATTTAGGAAAATATAAACCAATTCAATTTTGGATTACAAATAATAGAAATCATTGAGATTCATTTAGAGATCCGACACTGTTTTTATGGGATTTGTGGATGATCTATGCCCTTGAATCAGATCTCTTTGCCATCTATCCTTTGACTTTCTACCTCTTGAATTTATGAAAAATAGGTTCCCGTGAAGTCTTAATTTCTCCCAATATGAGATGTCTGTGTAAACAATATGGGACATTTTTCTATATGAGCCTTCTATGAGTAAAAACCTCTCTTATTTTTTCCAAATTCATCTCCAACCTTCCAAACCAGCTACCACAAAAAAATTACAAAATCAGGAAAAATGGAATCCTGAAAAATAGTGGTCAGAGATGGCTTTCATTCTCCAAATTCCGGATACCTGTGAAAAAAATGAGAGAGGTTATTGTTATTCAAACTTTTTTAGATAAAATCATCTCTTGGTGTTTCACAATTCCTTAAATGTTTCTCGGAATCGCTCTCAGAAAGCAGGTGGTCAAAACTATGCAAAAAACAGTTTTTTGATTTTGGGGGAAGGTGGTTTTGGATGGGGAAGGTGGTATCTCGGACCCCCTTGGGGTGATAATTGGTATTAGGGGGGGGCGGGGTCCGGTATATTTTGGTGGTGAAAAGTTTCCAAGCCAAAACCACTTTCCCGAACCCCCCTCCCCTCGTCATTAAAGCTCGAATGATAGAGGGGGTCCGAGAAAAATTACGGGCATTGATTTAATTGNTATAGCTTTTATTACATTATTATAATTTGTTTTTGAAATGTTTTTAATTATTAAAATTTTATAATGTTTTTGTTTTATATTGTTTTGTTTAATTAATGTTTAATTCTAATATATTATTACACTCGCCTCATTTTTAACCTAAACACTAATTATTAACACTATTAATTTAAAATAATTAATTATTTATTATTAATAATGTTATTAAACTAATCTAATTACTAACCTACTAACCAATAATTAATCTTTGTTATTAATTATCCTAGGTTATCTAATGACTTATTAAACTAGTTATTTTTGTTAATTTAACCCTAGTTACCTAACATCATTTCATGTAGGGAGGAAATTGGCGGAGGGGTGAAGAAATGAAGGGAAAGGGAATGAAGGGTGAATAAGGGTGATGAAGGATCGAGCGAAATGGATGGAGGGAGAAGTGAAATAAAACGAGCTCAACAAGCCAGATGTATTCATCACGAGAGAAATGCCAATTATATAGCTAAAGAAACAAATCAAATATGATTATAGGACCCCAACATAGGCTCCACCTGGGGATGAAATCTCTTTCAAGAGGTGACAAGAACCATAGAACTCTGAACATGAAGACCGATGCTTTAACCATTAGGTTGATCCCAAAACTTTATTCTGCAACCTCCATCTGTTCTGATCCTTTGTGACTGAACCTTAAGAAAAAAATTGATCTCTATACCAAAATCTAAACTGAACTGAAAAAATGTTGGAAAAGTGCTCACAAGCCTGAGCTTATTTGGACACTACAAAACTAACTGCTAAAATGAGACTTACCTGGTAAGCTTATTTATGTATAATCCTATTCTAACACTGAATGCTTGGTTTCAAGGGATATAAAATATCCAATATAACAAATCAAATACTTGATTCAATAACTTATCTGTTTCACTATTTTTGACAAAACTCAGCGTTAGAGCTTGTAAGGCCACTAGGAACATAGTTTCAGTGTGATGTTCATAACATAGAGCTTTAGATATATGAAAATCTAAAGAGGTACTGGAAAACAATTTGCATTCTGAAGTGAAAAGATCCTCCATGTAGATAGTTATAGGATCATGAACAACATGACCTATCCCTTGGTATTCAAATTCAACCAATTCCAAATCATAATTTATTACTGTATTTATGATGTTTGTGTCATCATGCAAATTTTGATTTGATCATAAATTTTATGAGAATTTGGTAATGAGACTTCTCCTAAACCAAGCCATGCAATTGATTGCCTAATCATGTCTTGATCATAGATTATTTTAAGCTCGTAAATGGAAAATGAACCATGACTTTGACAACACAAGTCATCTAGGACATCAACTATTGGATCTTGCAAGGACTGAGATGATTGTTTTATTGGTTCCAATACAAATTCCAGATTTTCTATGTGCTTATCATCCATGACATGATTATAAATTGTATTCAAAAAATGAAATGAATAAAGGTTAATGGTATAGAGTTATAATGAATTAATTCATCTTTTGTTTGAAGATCAATGTAACTCAGGGGATGTAAATTTGGATGAAGAACAACTTCCATATCATCAATGACCTCTTCAACTGAGTGATCAAAACATTATTCATCTTTACTACCGACAATTTTCTTATAGTTTTCTCTTAGAAACTGAAATGAAGAGAAACATAAGGGAAAAACATTTCCACTTACTTTAAGATTTTCTTCATTTTCCTCATTGTTGTCATAATTTATATGCACAAGTTGATTGTCATATTTGAGTTGCAATTGATCCTCCTTCTTCCAAAAGAATACCCCTGGTTTCTTTGAATATTCAACATCTATTTCAACCAAATAATCATCATCAAATTGAGCATACTTAGGTAGATTATCCAGGTAAGAAAGGCCATCAATCATACACATCAAATTAGCTCGTTGTTCCTCTGCAAGTTGAGTTGGAGTTTCATCTTTGACTGTGTTGTGAATTGAATACATGAAATGATCATTTTCCAATCCATGATACCAAGGGTGAGATGCAAAGTCTTTGGGAACAATGATCCCTTCTTCATCTCTAATGTTTTGGAACATGATGTCTTTGAAAACACATTTTTCTCTTGTGATAATCCTGTGCAACAATTCTTCCATTGTATTTTCCAGAATGTCTAGTTTCACCTATGAGGATGTTAGATGTTGTTTTTTTTGGTTCTTTCTATCTTCTTCCTCCAACTTTGACCTTTTGATAAAAAAATGGGCTTCCACACTTATTTCACTATCATGCAT
Organism: Picea sitchensis; assembly: GCA_010110895.2. Classification (NCBI taxonomy): domain Eukaryota; kingdom Viridiplantae; phylum Streptophyta; class Pinopsida; order Pinales; family Pinaceae; genus Picea; species Picea sitchensis. Next base: position 126,702 of record SNQJ01S0015063.1, on the reverse strand, counting down.
CTCCTTGACTATTGTGGTGTTCTTTTCTCTCAACTGAAAATGTCATCTCTGGATCAAAAGCATCTGGGTAGTGTAAGAGAGATAAACCAAGAGGTGGTCTTATATAACAAACATGGAATTGTAAACTTGATTGAATCTAGATGAAAATTGTTGCAATATTTCTCTTGGATGTCTTTTCACGTGATCATATTCTTCCAAAATGAGGAAGGGATTCCTCTTGATCACCCATTTATCCAAGAAAAATTTCACAAACTGATTGAGATCACTGATGCTTGCAGTTGGCATATCATTATACCATTTCTTAGTTCTACTTTTCAAAGATAAAGAAAAAATCCTAATGATAACATCGCTTTTCTCCACCTCAAAAAGGTCAAGATAATTTTCAAAACCTTGAATCTGTTTGTCAGCAGTGATGTATCCATATTCTCCGTCAAATCTGGGAAGATATTTGAAGTAATTGGTAGCCTGAAATCATGGAGTATTGGAGGTAAGACAAGAGGCTTGTATATATCTCAGATTTTTACAAATGTAGGAGTATGTATATTGATTGTAACACTAGGCTTAATCACTTGAGGATCATCAAGTTGAACATGCTCTACATAAATTTTGGCAGTATCATCTGGATCATGATCATGAGAAGGGAAGAAGTAATTAAAAGTAAAACCTATCATATCATAGCTAAATTTCCAGCTTGCATACCTGATCTTTTCAGATTGTCTTGTCCTCGTTTCAGTTTCTTCCTCTAGTGGACTCTTTGAATTGGAACTTATATGGAGTTTATTGGATTTTCCAGGTGGATGATTCGACCTTCTTGTATCTGATCACTGTCCACCATTAGTAATCGGATTTGGAAATTGATATGATTTGTGAAAAACATTCCCCAGTATGGTCGCCACATTGTAATTTTCCCAAGGTTGTGGAGGCAATCATAGAGGTAACATCAAACCACTTATCATCCTGGATCTATCCCTCCAAGACCTAGAGAGGGCTCTCTCCATCTGATCTAGCTTTGTTTTCTCGGAATTCTAGGCTAGTTATAAGATAACACAGTTGTTTTTTTTAAATTGGTTGTATGGAACGGGAAGGGAAGGGCATTGGGAAATGGAGATATAGTTCAGAATGGATCAAAACCAGTTCATAATAGGCTGATATGCAGGGAAAGGTAGGCAAATCCACTAGATCTTCATGAATTTAATGCATGGAAGAGATGAAAAGGTTTAGAAATCAAATAAAAAACAGAGCAATCAAGAATTATGTTTTCAATCTTCAGTAGAAAACATAGAAACTATTCCAAGCTAGAGATGGATGGTACATTAAAACAAATTCCACTCTTAATCTTCTGAGAACAATTTAGAAGTTAGGAAGTAATTGTGATAACAGAAAAACAAATTTACAGAGAAGAGATACGCTTCACCAATGGAATCTGTCACAAGAATCCTGCAAGGATCACACTATATTAATAAAAAATGAATCAAATGGTCTCTGTGGGATGCTTTACAATATTGTTCCTATCCTACTAACTGGTCTTAAGTCATCAACCTTTGATACTTCGAAATTCAAAGTATTTATAAATTAATTACAATGATCCTATCATTAATGAGCATGGTTGAATTTAGGAAAATCTAAACGAATTTGATTTCAAATTAAAAAGAGATAGCTCAATCATTGAGATTCATTCATAGATCTAGCACTGTTTTAATGGGATCTGTGGGTGATTTGTGCCTTTGAATACGATCTCTTTTCCATCTGTCCTTTGACTTTCTTCCTCTTGAATTTATGAAAAATAAGGTCTCCTGAAGTATTCATTTCTCCTAATATGAGAGCTGTGTGTAAAGCATGGGGGATGGTTTTCTATATGATCTTGTTTTAAGTAAAAACCTCTCTTATTTTTTCCAAATTCATCTCCATCCTTCCAAAATAGCTACCACCAAAACATGACAAAATAAAGAAACATGGAATCCTAAAAAATAGTGCTTAGAGATGGCTTTGATTCTCCCAATTATTGACATCCGTGCAAACACTTAGAGAGGTTATTCTTTTTCATCCTGTTTTGGATGAAAACCTCTCTCATTTTTTCAAAATCCCTTATGGTTTTCCCGAAATCTCTCTCGAAAAATAGGTGGTCAAAATTATGCAAAAAATGTTTTTTTTTATTTTTATTTTGGGGGAAGGTTGTTTTGGATGGGGAAGGTGGCATCCTATAACCCCTTGGGGTGTTAAGCGGTATTATGGAGGGGGTATAGTAGCTTGTGGTGGTGGAAAGTGTCCAAGACAAAACCACTTTCTCGGACGCGACCCCCACCCTCATTAAAGCTCACATGGGATGGGGGGGTCCAGGAAAAATTATGGGCATTGATTTAATTATGTTTTGAGATATGGGACATATGGGGTACCGAAGTTAGGATTGATTTGACTTATTATTTAATTTATTTATTTTTATTTGTTTTTTATTATTTGATTTTTTTTACATGTTTTCATTTCAACTTTATTTGTTTTATTTTTTATTTTGTTCTACTTTTTATTTTTAATGTTTCATTTTTTATTGTTTTTATTTGTTTTTT